>JAMZAV010005244.1:0-43921 GCA_024449915.1 Sweltsa coloradensis
TGGGTAGACTTATACAATTATTTTTTATTTTTTTTGTTAACTTAAATAATGCCACTGTAATGCTTCCGATGAGCCCAAAGAATACATTTTTGTTTGTGGTAGGCATTACATTGAACAGATAGTTTTTTCCCCGTGGTACAAGCGGATGTGACGCCCAGAAGTAGTAATAAAGTAGTAATAAGTAGTAGGCCTAATAATTGCGTCCGACTTCTTTATTATTACTACCGGTCGTCACATCCAGTTGTATTTGGGCTCATTGAAAAGTAAATTTTATCAGAAATAAAGAAAAGTAACATAAAAAAAAAATTAAGTAGGGATTCACTATTTCAAACGTATCCGAATGTGAATGCAGTTGCCATCTTTTAAATGGCGGTTTTCCCGCTTCCGATTTTGCCGAATTGGAGTATGTTATTTGTGATTTAATTTATGAAAGATTGCAATTTGTTCCATCTTTTTACTATTTTTTCCCCGGCCTTTGCATTTTTCACCGTATATAATGTGCCTATGATTCTTCCGTCAATATTTCCAACCTTCCGGTCGTCACATCCGCTTGAGTTTGGTCTTATTTCAAAGGAAATTTCATCAGGAATAAATAATAATAAAGGAAAGTAACACAAATTTGTATCTATGAAGGGAGAGGCAAAAGTGTAGAATTAAAACGCAGTTTTTTACAAAAATGGCATCCCCGTCTGGGCCCGGGGTAGAACTTTTGGCCCAGAGCATGGCTCTGCTAATCGTAAAAAGCGATTCAAGAGAAAAATGCCACCTCGCAAACATCAGCTAGTAAGAGCGGAGTATATTACTCCCCTAAACTAGAGGCGAGCTCTGGCAATCGTCGTCGGGGAAAGTTCCCCTTTCCCTTGACGACCTCCCCGACGACGATGACAATTGACACAACAAACGATCCGACCGAACGAAGACGATGACGAGCGCGACGTGAGAACCCCCCTTTTCCTCTCCTACCCGTGGCTGGTTCTGACCAGCATTTGCTCCTCCCACCCATATCCCCTAGGCTAGAGTGGTGCATTATGACCTAACGATTGACGCGTCCCTAATCCAAATAAACAAAAAATGTCCGATTTTCGCCGACTTTGGCTCAATTATTTGTGATTTATTTTTTAATACAATGCAATTTGTTTAATCTTTTTACTATTTTTTCCCGGTTTGTGCATTTTTCACCGTATATAGATGTGCCTATAAAACATCATACCAATCTAAAATGGGCCTTTATAAATCTGTGACTAAAACTGTGCACAAATCTACACTCAAACACACAAAAATAGGCATTCCGAATTATGCATTTCGAAACTTCTTGGTATAATCAGCATATTTTGACCGAACCACTTGACCAATTTACAAAAACAAAATACCGTAATGCGGAAATGCTGAAAAGGCTGACGAGTACGTCAACAAAGGTGAATATTTTTGGGATCAAAATCGTCCAAGATCACGCCGTCACGGGCATAACGATCGTCCCCATGTTATTTATTTGAGGAGATTTTTGCCGATGGGACCTAGCTCGATAATTATCAAGTTTGACAACTTTATCTTAGTCATGGCTGACGCAATAAATTTGCAATAACTCTCTATATTCTATATTATAACAAGTTAGTCTGATGAAATATTTTTTTGAGTTTAGCTTGTGAATCCCTTTAATGTCAGTAAAAAAATGTATGTTTGTTAAACTGAAAGCTGATTTGAGCTAATAAAAACAATTGTTATCTTATTTTTCACCAACTCTTGTTGCAGGTCTGTGGTACGAAGAGCCCGTCCCGGACCTAGCCTTCTACCTGCAGTACTTCTCCCCTCGAGTGGCGCACTTGCTTGTTTCTCACCGTAATCTACGTCTCATACTTTGCTTCTTCCGCACAATTTACCCATGGGGTTTGATGATTACTATGACAACACAGATTATGTTTTTATATCCGATCACTATTTATCGAAACTGGGGTGTTAATATGTCAGCTGTTTTCGAGAATACTTATTCACTGTTTATAATATTTACAATCAACATTTCGATTGCGACATTGTTTTTTCAAAAGAAAGAATTTAATAATGTATTCAAAGAATTTCATAGTTTATATCTGCCTGCAAATTTAGACACGAAGTACTAAAACGGTAAGCTTCATGTGACCAAAACCAGCAGACGTTCGCTATTCAAAATGATCTTTATTTGCTGGCTTTCTGGTATCCGTTTCTTGTCTGTTTCATATATCTGGTTTTCCATTGCAGTGTTGTGTTGCTACCAAATAGGAAAATTCTAATGATGCGTGGAGTTGATAATGAGTGAAATATTTTAAATTCAAGTTACAATGGCATACGGTATTTAAAGTTACTATATGCGAGCATACTTGGGGAAGTTCCTTTAGAAAGATTCAGTGATCATGCGTATTAAAAAAAAATATTAATATGTTAAGTAAGTGTTTGTTACCTGTTACTATCATTTACCTCTAAAATATCAAGTTACTCATAGAATGGTATACTAGTTCATTATAAAAGTTTCCTTCCCAACCGTCAAAAAAGTAGATTTAAAACTGGTTCAATTAAACACGTCAAGTAATAATAGTTATGTTTCATGTGACTGCGATTGTCACTGTATCGGGCATAACTGCTATAGCATTACGACACTTGTTGTAGAGCACGCCGAGATGGTATTATGTGCTAATAATCGATCATATCATAATCTATTTCTATCAACAATTCATCGTGAATCATTCGTTAAGGATACACAATGATTTTGTTTACTCTACTTGAAAAGTTGATTATAAAGTAGTAAAAATAACTACTTAGGTTTTGTGAATCATGAGCGTTTACAAATTATCTTTCTGAAAAATTTTTACCTGAAACTTTGTGAAATAAATATTGAATCTTGAATAACTTGGTTGGTTCCTTCATACATTAATAATGGTTGCGAGTTCATTTTAAAAAGTTCCAGTATAAAAAGTACGAACTCGTTCATTTTAAAAAGTTATTTTCCTCAAAGTAGGCATGCGAATATATTTAAATAAAAGCACATTTAACCTGTTACCGGCACATCCTAACTACTCTTGTAAGTTCAAGGTTTCTGCCATTTTCGTTTGCCTCTAAAATCTTTGTTGCCGGATTAAGCCAGGATTTATCATGCAATACTCATCCTTATCCAGAGTTTTGTGTGGATCGTAGTGAAGCTTTTAAAGTTTAACTAAGTATCAAATTGGTGAAACATTTGCGGATCGTGCGTGTAGAAAGGCATACTGTTAGACGTTTAGCCCTATTTAGTGCATAATGTATAGCTTCCTAGTCGTAGTCCTATCTGTAAACTGAATCCTCTTGTAGGTTTAACCGTACGTTTCCTTGTAGTCAGTTTTAAGGTGGGACCGGGACAAAATAAGACCAAATGTACATTCGCAAGGTTATATGAACACATTTCGTGTAGCTTACTATTTGTTAATGTTCAAGAATGATTTAACTGTGGACTTACGTAAATCCATAATTTTAAAACTAGATTGTGATGTTTTGGCCTTTCTCGCCAAATTTGAGGTCTTTCGAGCATGCTATAGTTAGAGGAGATATTCTGCCCAAAGTAACATATTCTTTAAGTGGTATGATGAGACATATAAAAATTGTAATTCACAGGTTTTTGCCTGTAAATGATTCGAAATAAATGATTTCCTACTTTGCTAAAATTTACATTTTCTAATTTATCATGAGGCTTGCGTGATAATTGTATCGACGATTATATATTTAAGAATTTGTAAAACATCAAAAAATAAATGATTTCCTAAATACTAACAATGTAATATTAATAAAGAGATAAATTAAGATTATACAGAATATTTAACACAATGTTATTTTTTTTTACCAATATTTCTAGGCTGCTCAACTTACAATCCTCAAGGTGAAACAGTAGTCGCAACGAGGTTTGAAATACATTTAAATTTAGTTAATTTAAAGTTTAATATTATTAATAAAAAAAAATACTCAAGAATAAATAAATCAAGAGATTACCATTTTGTCAAAAGTTGTATAAAATTTGTATTTTCACTGGCTAATGCTAACCACTAAACGTTCACTGAAAATTTTCTACAGCAAAATATTGCTGTTTCGTTTCAATTTAAGACTATAACAAATTTGATTTGCCCATACTAAATTTTACTATAATTTTATTCAAATTTGACAAATCACACTAAAATGACTGTGTTTGTAAGTTACTAAGAAAACGCCCATAGTGCGGTTTAAAAGACGAAGTGAGCAAGCCTGTGTGAGTACTGTCTGGTACCATTATATGTATTATTTTTTTCGTTTATATATAAGTTATAAATGAGTTAAGAGTTGAAGATTGAGATTTGTTTATAAAGGGCGGGCTGTCAAACACTGTAAGGGAATAGTTCATCAAGCACTCTAGCCTAATTAGTACTGTGGAAGGAAATGCCCTTGCTTAGTAGAGTTCCGCCTTAGTTTTGGGGAAAAAGGGGTGTTTCCTGTGCGGTTACTCAACACATGGACTAACTCACTTTTGTCTGAACAACGAACTTTGGCGTGTTTTCCTAGTAATATATGCCTTTTGATATATATTTGCAAGAAAGTTTATGCTCATTGTTTGATATATTATAAGTGTCGCCTCTAGTTTTTGTTGTATTGTTCAGGTGAGTTGTGGTTTCCCTTCAACACCGATCTTGTTCACCACAACATTACTTGAAATAACGTTTGGTGTCCACGGCTTATTCTAAATGATTTGTCACTATGTTTTTGTTTAACACGTATTTTGTGCTACTTTAATAATCGTTGTCGTGGATATTTATTTGTTATAAATAAATTCATATTTTTAGTTATATTGAAAAACAAAATAGAAATTAGGAAAATACGTTGTACATGTCATTAACAAGTACAAAAGTAAATTAATTAAGACCAGAAGAAATCATACTACAAACATTACATGGATATAGGTGTTAATGTAATTTAATTCCACTAATTTGTAGTCAATTGCTGTATGATGATTGATGTCATACGAGATGAAATTGGGGCCTACGCACAAACAAGATATTCCAAAAATTCTCCTTTGCAGAAGGTCTTCTATGTAATTAGACCTAACGGTAATAATAATTCAAAGTTGCAACGAAGACTCCGTATTGACTCAAAACTGTGCCCCTCAGGTCATAAAGCCAAATGTTCAACGAGTTTGTACGTTTCAGGATGGATCCACAAACTTTATGATTGATTGATGTTTGCTACATGTGTTAGATCATGTACTTACTGCTGTAAAACTTATAATAGGCAATATTGATAGTAAAGCACTTGTCCCGGCATTTTGTGATACTTCACAATCGGACTGCTATATGGTTCTGTACATCTCTTCTAAATATAACGTAAAAGTAAACTGTTGCTGGTATTGGTTTTGTATCTCATTTCGCATGTATTGCACGTTTCTTTTTCACAGGATTACACTAATGCGCTCTTTGCTCAATGCTTATACACGTCTGCTAGTACTAGATGGATTGTTGAGAATGTGATATCGTTAGGGTATTACTGGTAGTTGGTTATGCAAAAGGCAATTTTTTTTTTTATCTTTTTTTTTTTTAAGTCCACATGGGTGGAGAATTGTGATTATCGTGTCGGGATTACTGGTAGTTGGTAATTGCTAATGAGGCTAAGTTGAATGGTGGAGAATGTGATATGTTAGGATACGGTGTTAAGTGGTCACATTGCAAAGGCCCAAGTCTAATATGGTAGGAGAATGTAGATATCGTTAGGGATTGACTGGTTTTTTTTATTGTGTATTAATTTGTGTTTTTTGCAAAAGGCTGAGTCCATATGGTTAGAGAATTGTCGATATCGTTAGGGATTTAGGTAGTGGTAATTTTGCAAAAGGCAAAGTTCCAATGGTTGGAGAAGTGTGGTAGTCATGCTTAGGATTACGGTTAGTGGTGATTGGCAAAGGCATGTCCCAATGTTGAGTATGTGATATCGTAGGGTATTTTACACGGCTTAGTGTAATTGCAAAGGCAAGTTGTCCAATGGTGGTAGAATTGGTGGTATCACGCTAGGGATTGTCGGTAAGTGGTGATGTTGCAAAGGCAAGTCCAATGGTTGGAGAATGGTGAGTATCGTTAGGAGTTACGGGTATGTGGTAATGCAAAGTGCAAGTCACACATATGGTTGGGAGAATATGTGATATCGTTAGGGATTACTGGTAGTGGTAATGGCTAATGACATAGCCAATGGTTGTGCAGAATGAGATATCGTTTAGGGATAATTACTTGTAGTGGTAATTGCAAAGGCATAGAGATCCAATAATTGGATAGAATGTGATTATCGTAGGGATACAGGTAGTGGTAATTGCAATGGACAGTCCACAATGGTTGGAGTAAATGTTTGGTATCGCTAGGATTACGGCATTTGTAATTGCTAATTGTCAAGTACAATGGTGGGAGAATGTGAATCACGTTAGGGATTACTGGTAGTTGGTTAATTGCACAAATGGCTAAGTCCCATAGTGGGTTGAATTGTGATATCGTTAGGATTACGGTTAGTTGGTAATGCAATAGAGGCAAGTCCAATGGTGGAGAATGTGATATCGTTAGGGATTACCGGTTTTCTTTGTTTAGTGGTAATTGTTACAAAGGCAATGTTTCCAATGGTTGGATGAATGTGATACGTTAGGGTATACGGTTAGTGGGTAATTGTGCAATGTGCAAGGATCCATATGGTTTGGAGAATGTGATTATGACGTTAGGGATTTACACGGTTAGTGGTATATTGCAAAGGCAAGTCTAACACAATGGTTGGGAGAATGTGTATATCGTTAGGGATTACGGTTAGTGGTAATTGCACTAAAGGCAAAGTCAAGGTTGGAGATAATTTGTGGTATCAATAGGGATTATTCGGTAGTGGTAATTGCTAATGGCATAGGTCCAAGTAGGTGTGGCGAATTTTGTGATGTATCGGTAGGGATTTTACACGGTATGTTGGTAATTGCTAATGACAAGTCCAATGGTGGGAGAATTGATGTATTCGTTTAGGGGATGCGGTATTAGTGTAATGCACAAATGGTAAGTTACACATATGTTTGGATGGAATGTGGTATCGTTGGGATTCGATAGTGGTTAATTGCAAAGGCAAGTCCAATGGTGGGAGAATGTGATATCGTTAGGGATTACGGTAGTGGTAATTGCAATGGGCAAGTCCAATGGTTGGAGAATGTGGGACGCAGGGATTACGGTAGTGGTAATTGCAATGGCAAGTCCAATGATTGGAGAATGTGATATCGTTAGGGATTTTCGGTAGTTTGGGGATTGCAAAGGAGCATAAGAGAAGAAGCTTTGCTGAAGTTTTTCCTCGTCCAGAAATTAATATCATACACCTATGATTTTTAGAAGCACTAGCGCCATCTACATTGCACGCCAATGGCAAAAATGTGGTTTAGGGCTGTTCCACACTGTTTTTACATTTTCAAAAATATGTAATAATATAGCGAATTAAATTGAAACCTGGGACTATATTAGAACATCCAAACATAAAAAAGAAAAAAAATATATTCTGATCGGGCACTTCGGTACATTGAATCTTCAAAATAGTTTCAAACTGCAATTGTATACATCTAGCACATGCTCAACGTTGATGATTGTGTTTCTATCAGATTAATGTTAAAAATTTTATTAAAAATTAGAACATACCAAAGTGTAAAATCCCATGTTTTCTATTTTTTTAAACTGAAGAAAAACAGTCAAACACTCAAATACAACTATCTAAGTTGAACGATGTGCTAAATGCACTTGCATTTGAAATTTTTGCCGGTGCCCGATCAAAAAAAAACACATGTTTTGGTGTCCTGGCACTATTCCAGGTTTTAATTGCATTCGCTACATTTTAACACCGTTGCATATTTAAGAAAATGAAAAAAACAAGGTGGAACAGCCTTAACCGAGGACGTCGCTATACTTACTACGCTGCTAGCGGACTGCAGCCGGCCCGGCCGTCTTAGGTCAGTTCGGCGTATGTGCAGTGACTCGTCGAGAAGTGTGCGTGTCCGGCCGGCTGTAGTCCGCTTGGAGCTTATGGCATAATATATACTCGAGTGTGTGGCCGACTGCCTGGGAGACACAGTCTGCCACGCACCCATGTGTCATTTAGCGTGGTAAACTTCCTTTTCTTCCATACTGCTCTGCGCTCGATATAGATGGTGCTGGTGAAATAAAATAAAATAATGGGGCCGCGAGCATAAACCGTCTAACGCGCGTTACCCGGTTTAAGCGCGCACGGCCAGCCGTGGTGTCGCCGTTCTATTTGAAGTCATGATACACTTCAAGTTCACCAATCTGCACACAGATAGCGCCACACTGAACAAATATGTATATCAGCATGCAGTTGTCTTCGCTTCGCTTCGAGCTTTAGCGGGCGATGTTGCCGCCGCCGCAACTGCTCGTATCTCAGATCGATTTTTTTCCCAGTTAGATAGTTAATGCTCACGGCCTCTCGATGAAAACTATGACAGTATTATAAAGAAACTATTTTGTGTGTTTCAGGCCGAGCACATTGGTTCAATGGAGATAACACAGATTTCCTTCTCTGTCGAAATAATGTTGAGCTTTTATCTATTTAATCTCTTGGCCAGTGTTCTCACAGATCAGGTATGGGTGATTTCTTAACATTATATTTCCATTTAAGGCCTTCATTGTTTATGCCCTCTTCGATCCATTACAAATCCTGTCCATTATACTCTGCTGAGTGCTTGTATTTTATTTTATTTGTACTAGTATATCATTTTTGAAACACAAGATCATGATTTTATGACTACAAAATTGTACACACAAAACCCATATTCCATTCCTTCTACCCCAGACCCAATGTGGTTACTGGAGTACATGATAATGCTTATATTTAAGGCTGTGTGTTCACCAAAAACCAAAATCCAAAATATGCATAAAACAGTAGTTATAGAGTATGATCATTAATCACAGTCTTTTGAAAAGATCAAAATATATTTTTTTGATTTTTTTGGTCGATGCATTTTTCCTCTATTGCTACTTTTTTGAACGATTTTTGGTGCTAAGTTTTTCCAAAAGTATACCATTTGGATGGCTGATATTTTTATTGTAGCTTACACTCAATAGAATGTGTTATTTCGAAATGTGTATCTTCACTACCTTACATTTAACAGTGCATTATATTTTCCGGTACTTTTGTGGTATTTGTACCGTCAAAAGAAAAAAAAGGAAGCTCTAAGATACGAAAGCTATAGATTTCAAAATACCATATTCTATAGTTAAAGATGAGTGTAAGCTTCAATAAAAATATCAGCCATCCAAATGGTATACCTTTGGAAAAACGTAGCATCAAAAATCGGTCAAAAAAGTAGCAATAGAGGAAAAATGCATCGACCAAAAAAAATAAAATTATTTTGATCTTTTCAAAAGGCTGTGTTTAATGATCATACTCTATAACTACGGTTTCATGTATATTTTGGATTTTGTTTTTTGGTGAACACACAGCCTTAAGTTGTCCAGGTTTGTCACTTTCAAAATATGGTCACTTTAAATAGGCCATTCAGTAGGCACATAGGAACTACTTTTCGAGTGGGGCGGGAGGGGGGGGGGGGGGGATGACGAGCTTCTTGTGATTCTGCATGCTTGACGCACACAACTAGCCACCAGTCATCACACTAGTCCTTTCACCTTTAGCCGTGGTGATGATCGACAAACTGGATGTTTGTTTAGCATTCTGAAATGAGGGGGTCACAGGAAAGATTATCCCCCTTATTCTACGTGCCAGTGCGGACAAAACACACTTTAGACTTTACGGATTGGTAGCTCAATTCCAAGTTGGCTTGAATGTGGGTGGTGATCATATACGCGTAGCTGGTAGAGAAATGTGTAGCGAATGTCTGGAGAATTGAGGTTATTTTAATCCCATAGCCGCAAGTCGAAAAGCTGCTCATACAATGGCGGGGATGGTGCAAGGTCTACTACATTTCCTCCGCTAACTCGCTCGTGTGACCACTAAAGTTTATCTGTCCTTGAGATACAAAGTGACCATCGACGGACGCGTCGGGTAAGGGTATGAGGCAGCTGCTAAGGGTTGTCGCGTGTAGTCGTAAAATAGACCATCCTAGAAACTGAGGGTTTTATACCTGCTGTATAATATTCTCTTCCTGTTCTATTGTTCTATTTATTTATTTATATTTTTTGTTATATTGCAAATATCTAATAACGCTTTAAAAATATTAAGCGTGCGTCTTGAATTTCATTTTTTTTGACGAAATTCTACGATAAAAACTGACTGAGTTACGGATAATGCTTCTAAATATATTTTAATATTATTTAATGATATAATAATATTAATATATTTCAGTCAGTTTTTGATCGTAGACACTAGGGAAAAAAACGCATTTCGTAACTCAAGCTATACATTTGAACCACGTTTTTAAATACATGCAATTATATAAAAAAAAAATTGCTGAATAAATTATTTTCATCACAATAGATTTGAAATGTGCGGAGGCAGGTAGAGAAAAACCCATGTTCGCTCCCGAGTTCGGTCACGCAAAAAAAGGTGGAAAGGGAAAAATGCGACAATAGACGGGACGATCGATCCCGGTCTCGTCCGCCGATGGTCACTTTGTATCTCAATGATAGATAAACTTTAGTTAGACGATCCTCCGCTGGGCGGAGATCTAGAAGACCTTGCAGTGGTGTTGGTACGTTACAGGCTGCAGTGCTGGGTGACGCAGTCTACGCCTGTGATTGGACGGAAGCGTCACCAAGCACCAAGCTGTCGTTACTCATCATTATGGCTCGGACTCATAGACCCCTGGAGATCAAACCCACGGGACTCGAGCCATTGTCATTAAAGAATTTTAGTGAGGTAAGTTATCTTGAGCTATAGCATTTCTGTTGCCATGACATGTTTAATGAGTGACAGTATAGAAAAAAACAACATAATACCACATTATTATAAAAATAAAAATAAATTAAATTGTAAATTTTGGTCTTTTCGTGCAAATATCTCTTTTTATTGGTAGATCCATATCAGATTTCAATAAGTCAGTAATAATGTACCTTTTTACTAATTTTCATGCTTGTGTTGGGGGTGGGGTTTAAGTGATGACGTTGAGGTGAGGTTTATATATGATGAGGTATTCCCGAGTGATAAGTGGGGGGAGAGTGAAGGGTAGAGAGCAGAGCATAAGGCATTTCGAAGGAATATGATCTTGAAACTACGGGGTAGCTTCACTGGAGTAAACTCTGCGTGCTTTTATTATCTAATGACATCCACCAAATAACCATTACAATCTTGTGATAAGTTTCGGGTTAAATCAATATTTTAACCTTTTAGTATTTTTTTTGATTTTAGTTCATTACTACTTCAGCTGAAGAGAACATTATTACTTATATAACATGCTTGCTTATTACACAGATTGCACACCTTTGTAAATATTTGCGTAATTCTTACTGATACATGACGCCAATTAGCCTAGGGTTATTTTACCGTATAGACTTGAGATAATTTGGTTCTTCTAGAGTTGCATGGATTTAACAATTATTAGTGACTGAATTCTGATGTGCTTGCATCTCAAGGATGTGCAGCAAGTAACTTTTAACATAAATAATATAAATGAAAAAGTAAACATGGTATGGTTAACTCGCCCTTCCGCGTCGTGATGCACTTATTTAGTATTTATACTGCATTTTAAATGAACATGATTTATCAATATAAAAACACAATTATATTTAAGCAAGATCGTTCGTCTTGATAATGATGATCCCCAGATCGTTTGTCTGAAAGATGGTTTGAGAGTTGGTATTCAGAAAGTTCGTCTGTAGCACCAAATCTCGACTGACTTACTGTGGCCAGATGGCCAGTTTATTTACGTTTTACTTGTTATGCCAACCATCGGCCTAAGTGACGTATCATCCTATCTTCCCTGTGTTAAGGACAGATGTTTACGACATTTATATTCTATATTTTGAAGGGAAATTAAAGTTTGTTAATTACCTTGTTGACTAGGAATAAACTGGAAATAATGATGTTTTGCAATAAGGTGAAAATGATTGTTATTGAAAAAGCTATAGTTAAAAGAGGGGGATAGTTGCGAAATTTAAACCACGCAAAATGACAGTTGTTTCGCGGTATCTCGAGAACGATGCAAAATATCTAAAAACTGATTGCAGACAGCTATGTGGTTTTGTTAGAACAATATAATGCAAGAAAAAATATTCAAATATAATAATCGGTGCGGTTCGTATTCAATTTAGATACGAATTTAATTAATTAAATATCAAATAAAAAACCTAATTACCATCACATTACAATATTTTTTCGTACAGGCTATAGTTCTCACAAAACCATATAGGTCTAGCTGTCTGCAACAGTTTTGCGATATTTTGCAGCGTTCTCGAGATATCACTAAAAAACGTAATTTCGCTTGTTTTTAATTTCGCGACTATCCCTCCCTTTAAAATTGGACTAATAAAATAAGTAGAGTGGGATACTTCTAAGATGCTAGGAGCGTACTATTTTATATGACTCGTTGCTTTGAGCCCTAAAACACTTGTACCCCCAAATGCACTATAGTGGGTCTAAATGGTGTTATATTCTTGGACTAATTACAAAAACATCAAAACTAACTTTAACTTTGCGTTAATTGTCAATTTTTATATGTTCCATATTATCTCGGTTATGACCTAGTCAGTGTAAGCTTTAAGCTCTACGATCCATTTGTTTTTTAGGTCACCAACATAGCATACAAGATGCTTGCAACAATAGACTCTTTTGCAAAATGAAATTGTCTACAGGAGCTCTACCACGATGAAGTATGATAATTATCCAGTCTGCGGCGAAACTTTTACGAAGCTGCTCTTACCATAAATATTCATAAATATTAGGCCTAAACCAAATAAGTGGGCTATTCTATGGAAATAATCTAGATTTAATTTAACAATACTATTTAACAATGATTTAATTTAACAATGTAACAAATAACAATGGCCAAGTGCCCTTTATTAATTATTCATATTAATAATAATTGGATTATATAACATTGTTGCAACTTGGTTATCTTGGATAGGTATGCCTAGTCATGGATCGTTTTTCATTGAAAATTTTCAATTCACTGAGAATTTTATATACTTTTGTTTGTGTATTTTATCAATGTCATCAATTAGTGTAGCTCGTTGGTCTTGTGGTTAGCTTCTCCGCTTCCAATGCAGAAGTTCCAGGGTTCGATTCCCGCTAAAGTCAGAAGTTTTTAACTTCTGATTTGGACTTAAGTCCATCAGTTCTTGCCTTAAAAATTTGTAAACGGTGACTTTGGAGCCGTCTTAGCAACGAGGCAAATAATAAATTTAAAGTTCTGAATCGGCCTTGTTGATTCTGGCGTTGATCCGCGGGTGTTCGCACTGTTCATACCACTGATTGCTATATTTCCTATTAAAAATATCTTTGTTTGGTTATCGCTCACTCGTCGATTGCGTCGGGGCCTACAGGGTTGGCTCAAGGTCCTCTAGATCTCCGCCACCTGGCGGAGGCTCGTCTAACTCGCTCGTGTGGCCACGAAGTTAGGTCGTCGCAACACGTTCCACTGTGTATAGCAGCCATTACGGTGATTTGCACGAGAAATAGAGGGAATTTTAAAAATCAAAGTGAACATCTACTTAGCGCGCCCTAAAACTTGACCACAAAATGACGATGTAGAGGCCCGAAAAGAATCGCGTGCATTTCGAGATAATAAAATTGACAACCCAATAATAATGAATAATAATTTGTTGTCATGTAATTAATAAAATGAAATAATTTTAAATACCCTATGTTATATTATTGGATGAGCGTAGCGAGCGTAGCGAGCGAAGCGAAGATTCCATTTCACTACACTGGAGAAAAAAATCCGGAATGTTTTTTTTTTTTTTTTTTTTTTTTTTTTTTTCTTTCTGTATTTTTGTCTGTCTGTTAACACGATTCCGGCTAAACCGATACTCCGATTGCGATGAAATTTTATGGAGGCCTTCGAAATCTCTGAACTAAGAACTGCCACGTTTTTGAGCGCAATCGAAAAATTATTTCTCATGAAAATCGCAATTTTAAAATTTTTTTTTTTTTTTTTAAAAATTTTTTCGACTTCTACAGGGTTTTATCCGTTGTAATGTTTTTTTCAAGAACCTTATTTTTAAAATTAATTTTCGTGGAAATTTAGCGTAATCAAAAAATTATTTCCACAAAAAATCGCAAATTTTCTTTTTTTTAATTTCTTCGCTTAAAAAACCCCTACAGTTATCCGATTAAATGATTTTTTCACAAAACCTTTAAATTTTTAAGAATTAAATATTCGTGAAAAATTTTGTGCGCAATCGAATAATTATTTCTTATAAAAAATTTCAATATTACGTTTTTTTTTCCTTTTTTAAAAATTTACGATTAAAAAAAAAAAATAATTTAATTTTATTTTAAATTTTTTTTAAATTTTTAAAAAAAAAATTCAACAAAGTTTGTTTTTTTCACAGAAAAACAGAAAACCCGAAAAACCCCTGGGATCCAATTCCCCAATTTACGCTCACCCAACAACGCGGCGGGACTTAAACGTTTTCCAGTTATAGTGTAATTGAGGATACCAGGGAATTTTTTTACGATTTCAAAAATTTTTTTCTAAAAGCCTGTTTTGATAATTGGGTGAGGTAGCGACGTAGCGGCGAAGCGAAGATTCCATTTCACTACACTGGAGAAAAAAACTGAATTTTTTTTTTTTTTTTTCGTATTTTTTTCTGTCTGTTAAAAACGATTCGGCTAAAAACCGATATTCCCATTGCGATGCATTTTATGGGGGCCTTCGAAATTCTGAAAATTTTAAAATCACGTTTTGAGCGCAATCGAATTTTTTTTTCTAAAAAAAAACGCAATTTTAGATTTTTTTTGATTTTTTAAAAAATTCTTGACTTATAACACCACAGTTTTACCCATGTAATGATTTTTTACAAACCTTTAATTTTATGAATTAAATTTTTGGTTAAATTTTAGCGGAATCGAATAAAATTTCAGGAAAAACGGGAAAATTTTTGATTTTTTTATTTTTTTTAAAAAATTTTTCGACATTAAAAACCTAACAGCTTTTTCCGATTTTAATGATTTTTTAAGAACCTTTAATTTTTTGGATTTATAATTTTTTTGAAATTTTAGCGCAAAAAACAATTATTTTTCATAATAAATTGCAATTTTCGATTAAACAGCGTTTTGATAAAAAACCAAGGATTACAATTTAATTTATTTTTTTAAAATGAAAAAGGTTTTTAATTTAAAAAAAAAAAATCTAAACATTCACAAGACGGATTTTTAATTTTTGTTTTTTTTTGATAAAAATGATTTTTTTTCCTTGCATTTTTGGAAAATGTAGTTTTTTTAAAAAAATCTATATTTCCCCTATTTTAATTAAAAACCATAAATTCATCAAAAAGTTCGGTGAATTTGTCAGAATAAGCTTGGGGCCCATTAAAAAAAAAATTTTCCCTTTTTATTTTAAAACTGAAAGCTAGAATGGGGAAAAATGTTAGCAAATGTGCTAAAATAAAATTTTTGGAGAATAGCATTTAAATTTTTATTTATGTTTTTTTTTGGAAAAATTTGGTACAACATAGCCTAAGGCTCAGTTTTTTTTATTAAAATGAATTTCAGGGGCCTTTATAACCGTTAATCGGGCTTCTTTAAAATTGCTAAAATTTTATGAATAACCTCTAAAAACCCCCTAGATTTGGCCAATAAAAGTACGGTAAGCCTTTTTTTCCCCAGAAAAAATACAACAGCGCAAAAAAAAAAATTCATTAATGTTTTAGTATATTCAATACTAAATAAAATTATGTTTTCAATAAATAAAAAAATAAAAATTAAAAAAAA
The DNA here is from genome assembly GCA_024449915.1 of Sweltsa coloradensis. Taxonomy (NCBI): domain Eukaryota; kingdom Metazoa; phylum Arthropoda; class Insecta; order Plecoptera; family Chloroperlidae; genus Sweltsa; species Sweltsa coloradensis. The sequence goes on from JAMZAV010005244.1 coordinate 15,853, forward strand.
ATTAAAAAAAAATAATAATGTAAAATTTCCCTTTTTTTATTCATTTCAGTGAAATACCCCCTTAAAAATTTACGCTCACCCAAAAAACGCGCCTGAAAAGTGTTTTTCGAAGCTTCCTAGTTTATTTCAAAAATTTCTTGTGCCCAAAACAAATAAAATGTGAGTAAAAGTGTACACAAATAAACTAAAAAAATAGTAAATGACGGTATTTTTAAGGGGGGGTGTGAAAATTACAAGTCGCCCCAAAATGTCGTTTTAAAAGGAAAAAGACGATATTACAAACATAAAATTAATAAGTTTTGTGGGGTTCCCTTTTTACAATCATGGTTTCAACCTGTTTACAACCCATTTTTTTAAAATTTAAACAAATATTTAGCTCATTTATATACAAAATGCGTGAAAAAGTACTATATGTTCGGGAAATGCTCGTTTTAAGGGAAAACGACGAGATGTCCAAACAAACCACTATATGACGTTATAGTGGCATTCATCCTGATCACTTACATGGTATTCAACCTCGTTGGCAACCTCCTGTTTTTTAGGTAATCAACTCATTAGTATGCAAAGTGCGTGAAAAAGTACAACATTCCCGGGAAAAGCTCGTTTTAAAGGAAAACGACGACATGTCCAAACATAATCACTATATGACGTTATAGAGGCATTCATCCTGATTACTAACGTGGTATTGAAAGTCGTTGACAACCTCCAGTTTTTTAGGTAATTAACTCACTAGTATGCAAAGTGCGTGAAATAGTACTAGTTACTACATTCCCGCTCTAGAATTAATCACCAAGATGGCTTCTAATTCGCTGCTGCGACGACCTAACCTAGAGAGTTAGACGATCCTCCGCCAGGTGGCGGAGATCTAGGGGACCTTGGGTTGGCTTGGTCACTTTGGTTTACTGTCCCCCACTGTAAATCAGTTGTGTGACTGAGAAGGTAGAAGCGAAGATTCCATTTCACTACACTGAAAAAAAAAATCCGGAATGTTATTTTTCTTTTTTTCTTTTTGTATTTTTGTGTGTTTGTTAACACGATTCCGGCTAAACCGATACTCCAATTGCGATCAAATTTTCTGGAGGCATTCGAAATCTTTGAACTTAGAACTGCCACGTTTTTGAGCGCAATCGAAAAATAATTTCTCAAAACAATCGCAATTATACGATTTTTTCGATTTAAAAAAAATCTTCCACTTATAACGCCTACATACTGTATCCGATTGTATTGATTTTTATACAGAACCTTTATTTCATGAATAAATATATTCTTGTAAAATTTGAGCGTAATCGAAACATTATTTCTCAAGAAAATTGCACTTTTACGTTTTCTTTTGTATTTTTTAAATTTCTTCGACATAAACATACATGCTTTACCTGATTGTAATTTTTTTCAACAGAACCCTTATTTTATGAATTGATATAATCGTGTGAAATTTGAGCGGAATCGAAAAATTACTTCTCATGATAATCGAAGTTTTTCATTTTTTTAAAATTTATAAATTTCTTTGACTTATAACACCGACATTCTTTATCCGATTGTGAAGATTTCTTCACAGAACCTTAATATTATAAATTAATATATTCTTGTGAAATTTGAGCATAATCAAAAAATTATTTCTCATGTAAATAGCAATTTTACGCTTTTTTACGTTAAAAAAATACGCTCATAAAACAACGCGCCTGAAAAAGCTTTTGCGAAGATTACTCGTTTATTTTATTTGTTGGATAAGCGTAGCGAACGAAGCGAGGATTCCATTTCACTACACTGGAGAAAAAAATCCAGAATATTTTTTTTCCTTTTGTATTTTTGTGTGTTTGTTAACACGATTCCGGCTAAACCGATACTCCAATTGCGATGAAATTTTGTGTAGGCCTTCGAAATTTCTATACTTACTAAACTTCTCTATACTACTTACGCCACGTTTTTGAGCTCAATCGAAAAATTATTTCTCATGATAATCGCAATTTTACGACTTTTTTCGAAAAAAAAAACTCTTCGACTTAACATCTACATGCTTAATTGAGTGTATTGATTTTTTCACAGAATCCAAATTTTATGAATTAATATATTCGTGTGAAATTTAAGCGCAATCGAAAAATTATTTCTTATGAAATCGCAATTTTACGATTTTTTTTTTTTTTTAAATTTCTTCGACTTAATAACACCTACATGCTTTATCCGATTGTAATGATTTTTTCACAGAACCTTAATTTTATGAATCAATATATTCGTGTGAAATTTGAGCGTAATCGAATAATTATTTCTTATTAAAATCGCAATTTTAATATTTTTTCGTTTTTAAACAAAAACGCTCATCCAACAACGCGCTTGAAAAAGCGTTTTCGAAGCTTCCTAATTTAATGTATGACTTATGTGTATTAATTTTTGTATTATTTACATAATGCTGACCCCTCGTACATCATGTGTCCAGGGTATTATTATATAAGCCTTCAGTACAGACCACAATGGCTTTCTCATCTTCCCCTTCTGCTTGGCAGTCCGGGTTAGTGGAGGAACCTATATGACTGTCAAGGTTACACCGTCCTTTCGGATAGGACGTTAAGCCGTTGGTGCCTTTTGTACTTTTCGAAAGGAGTAGGCTACGTGCCGGTACCGGGTTTTCCCTACTCCCTTCTGTTCATACTTCATCCTCATCTATCACCACTCATCGTCTCGAATAACCAAAGTACATTAATATGAGACGTTAAGCAATATCCAATCAATCAATCTCCTTCTTCTCCTTCTCCTTCTCCTTCTCCTTCTCCTTCTCCTTCTCCTTCTCCTTCTACTTGTCCTTAACACCCAGAGTTGAATTTAAACCATTCTCTGCCTAGCTGACCGGTAAAGGTCCGCCGCATATTTCCTCTTTTCCATTTTTTTGTCTGAAATTGGTCCCTTTATGTTCTCAAATTTGCAATTAATTATAAATAAAATACACAACACATCTATGTGTGTGCCTATGTGTACATCAGGTGGCCCCAGCCCCTATGGTATACAAATTTCCTATCTTTGTCATGTTGACTGTGGCAATATGCAGCATTATCTACGCCTATCCTACACTTGTGCTCTTTAGGCGTTCCCACTTACTAGTGGCTCATAATAACCATATAGCAACAATTATGTTAGGCCTCCTTGGGATTGGCAGTATGTAAAGACCAACTTTTTCTATTCTAGCACCTTTGCCTTTACCAAAACAAAGAATAAACAATCTTTAAATTTTTGTGATAATTTACAAATTAATGACAAATGAAAATTCCCATCACTAAATCACTAAAGACCTAAATCAATCAATCCATCCACTTATTTGCCTTCACACATGATAATTCCCTGCCTATGTGTATATTTACTAGGAAAAACACTCAAGTCCCGCCGCGTTGTTGGATGAGCGTAATTGGTGCATTGAGCTGCCATGTGTTATGCGGATTTTCTGTTGTTCTGTGAAAAAATCATTACTAAGTTGAAGATTTTTTAAAATTAATTTAAATTAAATAAAAAATAAACTTTAATTTCTATTTTTTTTTAATTAATCGTAATTTTATAAAAGAAAAAAAAATCGTAAAATTGCGATTTTCATAAGAAATAATTATTCGATTGCGCTCAAATTTCACACGAATATATTAATTCATAAAATTAAGGTCCTGTGAAAAACTCATTAAAATCGGATAAAGCATGTAGGTGGTGTCGAAGAAATCGTAAAATTGCGATTTTCATGAGAAATAATTTTTCGATTGCGCTCAAAAACGTGGCAGATTTCGAAGGTCTCCAGAAAATTTCATCGCAATTGGAGTATCGGTTTAGCCGGAATCGTGCTGACAAACACACAATAATACAGAAAAAAAGAAAAAAAAAACATTCCGGATTTTTTTCTCCAGTGCACACAAAAAAAGCTCTTTTGACACATTTACAGATTTTATCAAGGAAACGCCAGCCCATGTTAAGAAGATAATGTACACCTTACACTCAACCAAATGTCACGTGACATTCTTATACATACATACACACTGGTATCCACAAGCAATTTATAAATTAACTTCTAGACTTTCCAGCATTCTTATTATGTGAAAGGTTGTATAAATTAATTAAATACACAATACTTTTGACAAATAGCTGCACCCCACTTTTTAAACTTAATAATTTCAAATAAACCAGAGGCCTATAGACCTACTAGCATAAATACAGTATTTAACTTTCTGAATTGTATTAAATATTAATTGGATGAGCGAGCGAGCGAAGCGAAGATTCCATTTCACTCAGAACAAGTCAACTAGGCCTAACAATGTGACCTAGGATTATAATTTTCAATTTCACCGTTTGAGTTTGATAAAAAAAAATGGCTTTCAAATTTTTTTGTGAAGTTTTTGATCAAAATTTTCGAAACGTGCCAAAGTTTGGCATTTTTTTTTTAGTATAATCAAGGGAATACTCACAAACAGATTCTCCGAAAAAGAAAGGTAGTTGAACATCATCACTGATTCATTTGAATGTATTTTCATTTCTATAAGAGATAATTGAATCATTTTTGAAGCTGCACAAACTTAACTAAAGTTTATATGATAAAATTAAAATAAAAAAAATAAAAAATAATTGAGGTGTATATAATCTCTTAATGGGACGTTTAATTTAATGTTTATTTTCCCGTAAAATCCCTGTTCCCTGTTAAAAATTCCCTGTTTGGCTGTGATAATTTTACACAAAAATTGTGAATAAACCAATTAATTAATTTGATTCATTCAACTAACGGAAAGTAGCATGAACTTAATTTTGGGACAATTTATTTTTAAAATTTTACTCGCATTGTTTACATTTGATACTTCTGTTGGCATTTTGTATGTGCTACGTGAATGTCTACAACAATAAGTAATTCTTCACTTAATTACTTAAGTAATCATTAAGTTATTGGACTTTTGTTTCTAGAATTTACATTATGGATATATTGGCATTCTGTTAGTAAAGAGGAAAATATTTATGACGATCGATCGCGTTTGAGGTATACATAATAATACATATTTTGTCAAAAGTGGTGTAATTTAACTAAAAAGTAATTAATTTGGTGATTAATTAATTTAATTAATTATATATTCCCATACACTTATTCTTCATAAAATAAGCTTTTAAATGATACCAAAGTCGTCCATATTTTGTAAATTTACACAATGAATTAAGATTAATGTTATTTTGAATGAATGATTGAATTAAATTAAGATGAAAGTGATGTGAATTAAGCTTTAAAACCAATAATTTTTTCGTCAATTAAGGTCATATTGTTCTTGTGTGATACACTTAGTGATGGTGGTACGTAAATAAAAAACTTTTAGTTGGGATTTAATTAATGATTTATTTAATTAATTAATTAATCAATAATTTACAAGAATTTCGTTTCGAGATATACAATTTTGGATTAATTGGTATTATTTTAGTATAACGAGAAAATTTTATGACAATCTAGCGAGCTCTACGTATAAATAAATGTGAAATAATTGCAATACATTGTAATGATTTGTAAATATAATTAAAACTATTGAATTTACGGTAAAATGTATGACATTTTTGTTGTTCAATACCGATGATTACTTCTTGAGTTACAGAAATTTTAAGAATTATTTTAGCGGCCATCTTGAGGACGCCATGACAGGTGATTTATTTGCTACCGAGCGTGTTCCCCATGAAAATAACATTCTAAAATATGTCTTTTACCACCTCCGAAATTTTGTTGCTGGTTTTCGGCATTGAAATGTTTTTATAAATGATGCAGCTTGTTCCACGGACTATTAGGAACAATCAAAGAGATATTTCTTAAAGAAATCGTACTTGTAAGGCAACGGTAAACAACCATAAAAGCTCATTCATCAACGCGATTGGAAAAAGGGTTTTCGAAGCGGCCTAGTATACAGTCATGCAGTCTTCCACTTTAACTCGAAAACAGTGTTGTGAATGAATTAGAAAAACGCACTACCTATTCATTTTACGACCGGATTCGGTTGGACACATGTTCAATAAATTTCTATCAATACTCGTGCATTGATAGCTTCTACACACGGAAGCTATAAATACTAGTCAACTCCAACGATTTCAGCAGATTGTGCTATCTCTCATGACGTGTTTGTAAGTTTGTTTAACTATAAAAATGTAATTTTTTCGTGTCAGTGTTAAAAAATAAAAATGAATTGTGAGCAATACCAAATTAATTTTATTTATTCATTTCATTTCAAACAGTACAGAAATTAGCCTATTAAGTTCGTAAAGCATGTCTGCTACAAGACCAATGTTACTTATCATAGATGCACCTATCCAACTTTATGCAACAATTTAAATGTTGTATCACTCGAAAATCGGAGCAAGCAGACAGATCTTATATTTTGATATAAGTTTCTGCATAATTATTTTGACTCTCAGCTCCTTGATCTAGTACATTTTCACGTTTCTGTAAGGCCAACACCCCAACACAAAACCTACAGATTTTCCATCTGCCAAGAAGCAGACTAGACATTTTTAGAAATTCGCCAATTAACCGGATCCAACAAATGTATAACTAATTATTTGTCATCCATCCAGATCTTGACATAAATCACCTAAATCTTCAATGTTATAAAAAGTTTTTCTTGAAATGTTCTTAAAGGTTTATAACATAGTAATCGTCCTAGTTTTCTATTTGTATTTCGTTTAGTAATGTATTTTGTGCACCTAAATAGACCTATTTAGATGTTGTTTGCTTTTTTGATACCATTTTTATTTTTGTGCTTTAGTATTTAATTAATTTGATGTAAAAGCCTAAATCGCACATGTGGAGGTAACTCTGTTGTTGGTGGCAAAAAAAATAAATGAATTGATGGATGGATGGATGGATGGATGGATGGATGGATGGATGGATGGATGGATGGATGGATGGATGGATGGATGGATGGATGGATGGATGGATGGATGGATGGATGGATGGATGGATGGATGGATGGATGGATGGATGGATGGATGGATGGATGGATGGATGTTTGAATGGATAAATGAAATTAATACATGAATAAATGAATAAATGAATAATGAATAAATGAATTAATGAATAAATGAATAATGAATAAATGAATAAAATATGAATAAATGAATAAATAAATAAACGAATAAATAATAAATAAATAAATGAATAAGTAAATAAATGAATAAATAAATAAATGAATACATCAATAAATAAATAAATATATTAATAAATATACAATTACAGCTGGAACAAATAGCGTACCATGCCTATTTTGAATCACATACACATTATAGGATATCCCTATGTGGTAGCTCCGCAGAGTCTGACTAAATCTTTTTGATACAAAAAAGAGCGGTGAGATTATTAGCAGGTTTTGGATACACATAGTGTCCACAGCACTGAGGATGTAAAAATAGTGGTAATAGTTGTCTCAAACGGGTAAAACAGTGACCCTTTTGCTGAAAAGTAATGGTCAAATAATGGCAATGCGTTAAATTTTGAAGCAAAGTAGATGGCATAATTAACTGGAAGTCATGATATTTTGGATATTATTAAACGAGAAGTATGTCAAAAATGTATTTTAAATATTTGAAAGTGAATAGTTAGCCAACACGCCTCTGTTATAGTTATTTATGATAAGCCAGTGGTTTAGCCGAGGTCGTTTAGCCGGATCCCACTCGAACACGTTAAGCAACCTCGGGCGTGGTCAGGGGGGGAGTGGGTGAACGCTCTGCCCTGAACTACACGGATATCGCTGGTTAGAGCAGACAGAGGGTTCGAGAGCTATTGTAACGGCTTCGTTCTCCTCGACGTCTGCTCGGCAGTCCGGGTTAGTGGAGGAACCTGTATGACTGTCAAGGTTACACCGTTATTTCGGATGGGACGTAAAGCCGTTTGTCCCCTTGGTGGTTTTGGAAAGGATTAGGCTACGTGCCGGTACCGGGTTTCCCCTCCTCCCTTCTATTTACCGTTCATCCTCATCTATCACTACTCATCGTCTCGAATAGCCTTATATAGTGCATCAATATGAGACGTTAAGCAATACAAACCAATCAAAGACATAATAGTTTAAAGCTTTTCAAAAATTTAAGTATATCTACCTTCTACACACGCATTACTATTGTTATCTTTTGGATGCAAATTGTGTTATACAATAATGTTCATAATAAATAATCTACTATTATCTTTTCTCTCACTAAATTGTAATTATTATCTATATGCTTTGTTTTCATATACTGGATTGATTACTGTTCATATGTCATATTGTTCATACCGTACTAAAAAGGCTGAATAGACCTATAGGCCAAATCTTAATTACTACTAAGTTTAAAGTCGGTAGATAATATGGAGCTATGGGTTTTCGGGTTGAAAATGCGGTAAGTGAATTTATAATTTTCAGAGATAGAAAATAATAAGAATACAATTTTATAAGTGTAAACAGCAGCAAATATAATATGACACTCGTTCTGTGTTATAAACTTTGTTGATGGACATAAAATGTAAATGGGGCTTTGCTATTTTCTAGTAACCTTTAACGCATTCATGTGTTCAACAATAAAATAAAAAAATGCACTTTCTGCTAAAAGATTAATAATAACTAATCTCTCATCCTTCATGAAACCAATCCACATAACGTGAACTTAAAGAGGCTGCAACCAAAATGTAATTAGTGAACCTAGCATTGATTGTCCTGGTATTTGGAATTTTTTTGTTATAATTAAACATATAACAAAAAACTTGTAAAAAAACAGCCAAACCTTACACAATCAAAAGCAATGAGATCTAAAAGAAATTCCAAGCTTATGTACCCTCCTACATTTTCGCAATCTTAATTCATAAATTCACTTTGCCCTGACTGTATCCTTGCAAAGCGTGACAAAATTTTATTTTGCAACTGTTGTTTCAAATGTAAAAGTTTGTGCAAATTTATTTTGCTAAGCTTTGCAAGGATACAGTCACAGGGGCAGGGCAAAGTGAATTTATGTATTAAGTTTGCGAAAATGTAGGAGGGTACATAAGCTTGGCATTTCGTTTAAATCTCATTGCTTTTGATTGTGTAAGGTTTGGCTGTTTTTTTAAAAAGATTTTTGTTATATGTGGGATCTCATTACTTTTTCAAGTTCCATTACAAAACTATTTGTTAAAATACGATAATTTTATCAAAGTCGATTTAATTTATATGGTTAATTTAAAATATCTAGTGGTCCAAAGACTTGTTTTTTGGATGAGCGAAGCAAAGACTTCAATTTCACCGACCCCCCCAAAAAATTTAGCTCGTTTTTTTTTTCTTTTTTTCCTGTCTGTTTGTTCGCTCTCTACCGGGCAAACGGCATATGCGATCTTGATGAAAATTTGAGGGAACCTTCAAAATCTCTGAACTTAGACTTGAAACGTTTTTGGGTACAATCGAAGAAATATTTCTCATGAATATCGTACTTTTACGATTTTTTTCGATTTTTAGTGCGATATTTTCGTGACATTTGGGCCGATTTTGACCAAACGGGTGGGGCTACAACGTTCATATTTCACATGCACATTAAGGTTATGGTGATGTATTGACGTTTGAAAGAAAAAGTTGAAAAAGTTGGCCAGAATCTATAGAAATAAAGGTTTTAATTTGAGTTTTCTGAGGTGTTAAATATTAAAACCTTTATTTCTATAGATTCTGGCTAACTTTTTCAATTTTTTCTTTCAAAAGTCAATACATCATCCTTACCTTAATGTCTATGTGAAATATGAACGTTGTAGCCCTACCCGTTTGGTCAGAATCCTCCCTAATAGCACGAAAATATAGATTTTAGATCTTTCTCACAGTCTTGTATGAAAACTTCACATTGGTTGTGTTCCGCAAAGACGACCAGAACGACCAGTATGCGACCAATGAAATTTAAGTAAACACAATTTGCACCAATGATAGATCAGATTTGCAAGGAACGTGTGCGATGCGTAGTTGTTTCGATTGTTGTGGTCGAGACCAAGAAGCCCAGAGTTTTATTCTGGTCGTGGGCAGGTCTTTGAGGAAAGCGCGGTTATTTCAAATTATATCATTGAAAATCATGGAATTATGTCCACTACCGAGAATGTTTCTGTAATTCACATGGGTACACAATAAATTAATCATTCATTCATTCAAATCATTAATTTATTTAGTAAAATGATATGATTTATGTAATATTTTAACGAGATATCACAATTTTCATAAAAACACGGCCTTGTAGAAGCATGCACCATTCCATAGCCAAGGCAGTCCCCAACAATCAGACGTTGAGTGAAACAATGAAAATAACAATCCCCAGTCGAGCCCAGAATGGTCGACCGGTCGCCTTTACGGAACACAACCATTATACCTTACTCACAGCCTTGTTACAAACAATCAAAGATCCAACAGACCTAATGATTGCTTTGTATGGGCCGTGTTAATATGTTTTTATTATTTTAAATTAATATTAACATTTTATAATTAAAAAGCTCATCCATCAACGCGACTAAAAAAGCGTTTGCGAAGCTTCCTAGTTGTAAACAATGTAGTCGATCATTGTCAAGTAACTATAGTTACTTGTTGATTATATTCTTGTTAAAGGCTTATATTAGAACCTTTATTTGGAAGCCTTCCAGCAAACTTTTTCAACTTTTTCTTTCAAATGACACTATATCACTCTATCCTGAATGTACATGTAAAATATGAACGTTGTTGCCCCACCCGTTTGGGAAGAATCGCTGGCCGATTGAAACTGACGATATTATACCGTAATAGTAGTAGCTAACATCCTTAAAGTGATTATGAGCATGTTTCAAGCAATTTTTCACCAAGAAGGAATGCTCGTACCCAAACCAAATTTAGCATGTGTTGTCAGGTACTCGATTTTGATAGTTTTCAAGTTTACATCACGTTTCATGACGGCTGGGTGACACGTCGAAATCACCCCAACTCGGCTTGCTGTATAAGGTGCATGAGTGTGTAGCGCGCCACGGCTTGGCTTTGGCGCCCTAACGGGCACCTAGATCAGCCATAATGGTTTTTCCTGTGTGGTTTTTGTATTTTTATAATTTTCTTTAATGTATTAATAACAACTACAACTACAACCACATATTACTTCTCTTTCGTGCACTTTGTTTTACTAAGATGGCAGTGTTTGTTTGTTTTAATAGCCCAGGAGTGGAAGAAAATTTTGTATGGTGTACCCGGACAAAATTCCGAACAAGCTGAAAATTTGCACACATGTTCAGTTCATCATTCTAAACAATAGTTGAAAAGTCCCCTAAGCTCCGCCGCGTGCGTCTTGAGATATAGTGACAAAAGGGCGTAAGTGCCAAAAATTTGTTATTTTCAATTTCAACCATTTTTTTGCACTAATATCTACAAATTATTAAATATTTCTACGAAAGTAAAGTTTAAATCAGTCATAAGCTTCGACCCATGCGTGGCAAAAGGGCGTAAGTGCCAAAAATGATATTTTCAATAATTTCAATACATTTTGACATACGTATGTGCAACTGCAAATTATTATGTATTCATACGACGGAAACGTGAAATTGTTCCCTTTTCTTCGACCAGTGTGTCTTGACACATGGTGGCATAAGGGCGTAAGTGACAAAGATATGTTATTTTCAGTTTCAACAAACTTATTGACATTCATATATATGCAAATTATTTAAGTATTCGTACGAGATAAAAGTAAACATCTTCCCCGAGCTTCGTTGCTGGCGTCTTGATAATTGGTGGCAAAAGGGCGTAACTGACATCATAATTCAGTATTTAATATAAAAAGGGCTTTTAAAATTCAACTACGTTTATTTTAACATATGAATACCATACAATGGACACTCAATGTAGAATCCATGCATGCTGACTGACTTGCTATGGCCAGCTTGTATGTAAAGAACCATTACAAAATCGTTGTAAGTAGCAGATTAGACATAACCAAATTTATAAAATATTGACCCCGACATTCTCAAACGGCATGCATAGACATAGTTAGGCGAAGATCTGGTGTGTTTTGACCTGGAAAGTTTTAACATATTCAAAGCGTGAAAAACTCATCTCATGTTAAAAATAATAAAACGGATTTTGAAAGGGATTCGAGCAGGAGCTGTGGACAACCTAGCTTGGGCTTGGCTGTCTGTAGTGTCACATCACTGCAGATCATGAGCTGTGACTCTTGATGTAATATAGTGGCAAAATGGCGTGTAACAAAACTAAATAATTCAGTCATATGATTTAAAATATTTGCTTGTACGTTTGCCAGATTATCAGCCGGCAACATATTGAAGACTTGAAGGTCATCATCCTCAAGATAAATCCCAAACATGGCACTAAACTGACATTAATTTGGTGTCCAGTTACCCTGGTCGTACTTAAAAAGTAATACTATGAAACCGATAGTGAAGCGTAAAGATAGAGTACAATGGCCCCTTATTTCTTCATTGACAAAAAGCATAACTGCGCATCACTCACATTGAAGTTTATCTGCAACATCAACACTATTTAATAGCATTATTTGGATAATGGTGATCTGAAGGACGCTTTTGGCACAAAGACGACTTTCACTGTTCGACGAAGTCTTCTTTTGTTAAACTACGACAAAATCACATATTATTATTGTCACAGAGTTGCGGGCTCAATCTCCCATATACATTAAACTACCATGCCAAAACATATATTTTCCTGTAAAGTGGTCAAACTTTGCATGTAGTGTAGTGATGCCACCACCTCGTCCTGTTTCCATACTAGGAAGTCTATACTAAATACATGTTTCATGTTTGTGATTGTGAATAAATGCGGCTCAGTGTGTTCAGTTGTGTTTGACGGACACAGGAGACCTTCTTGTTCCAAGCTGGTAGGAATTACTAAGCTGCAGTTACCAAAAGTAAATTAGTAAATGAAATATATGCAGAAGTTTTTAAGATATAAGTTGGCTTATGTTTTTCTACCGTTTTATCACAATAGATTTTGCTGTGGTACATTCCGTTTACTTCATTGAGCAGTAGCGCTTCATTTGCAACTGCGTACTGTGAGCTTTAGATTTGATATGCTGCCAGTCCACCAGCACATTTAATAGATCTACCCTTCCATCCCCTCTAAGCTTGATGGCAAACATAGGGGATGTATCATAGTTTGTAGCGTTCAATGCCAGTCGGGCACACATGCAATTCAGTCCGCTATGTAAGCGTTCATTTCCCACTCGGACATTTAAAAAATCAAATCGGTATTGAAATATGTTTATTCTATCTTTGCTCATGCTCTCTATCTATCGTGATGTGATACTATAGTCAAGCCCAAGATAGGTTGTCCACAGCTCGTGCTCGAATCCCTTTCAAAATCCGTCTATGCAAGCCGCTTGAGAATGCTGGAGAAAATTATTTTATAGGTTTGGTAGGTTTGGTAATGTCCAGTCTGCTACTTACAAAAATTTTTGTAATGATTCTTTACAAACAAGCTGGCCATAGCAAGTCAGTCAGCATGCATGGATTTTCAATTGAGTGTCCATTGTTTGGTATTCATATGTTACAATAAACGTAGTTGAATGTCAAAAGCCCATTTTATATAACTTATAATATATAGAATTATGATGTCAGTTACGCCCTTTTGCCACCATTTAACAAGACGCCAGCAACGAAGTTCGGGGAAGATGTTTACTTTTGTCTCGTACAAATACTAAATAATTTGCATGTATACGAATGTCAATAAGTGTTTGTTGAAACTGAAAATAACATATCTTTGTCACTTACGCCCTTATGCCACCATGTGTCAAGACACACTGGTCGAAGAAAAGGGAACAATTTCACGTTTCCGTCGTATGAATACATAATAATTTGTACATATGTCAAAATGTATTGAAATTGAAAATATCATACTTTTGGCACTTATGCCCTTTTGCCACGTACGGGTCGAAGCCTGATGACTGATTTTAACTTTACTGACGTAGAAATATTTAATAATTTGTACATATTAGTGGAAAAAAATGGTTGAAATTGAAAAGAAAACATTTTTGGCACTTACGCCCTTTTGCCATTATATCTCAAAACGCACGCGGCGGAGCTTAGGGGACTTTTCAATTATTGCTTAGAAGGCTATTTTGAGCAAGTGTGCAAATTTTCAGCTTGTTGTTGTTGTAGTTGTTGTTGTTATTTGCAGTTGCACATACGTATGTCAAAATGTATTGATATTGAAAATATCATACTTTTGGCACTTACGCCCTTTTGCCACGCACGGGTCGAAGCTTATGACTGATTTTAACTTTACTGACGTAGAAATATTTAATAATTTGTACATATTAGTGTAAAAAAATGGTTGAAATTGAAAATAAAATATTTTTGGCACTTACGCCCTTTTGCCACTATATCTCAAGACGCACGCGGCGGAGGTTAGGGGACTTTTCAACTATTGCTTACTAGGCTAATCTGAGCCTGTGTGCAAATTTTCAGCTTGTTCGGAATTTTGTCCGGGTAAAAGTCTTCCACTCCTGGGCTATAAAGCCCATTCTGTTGTCATGTTTTTTCAACTTCATTAAACCTGATGAAGAATATTTGAAATATTGTATCACTTTTTTATTTTGAGTAGTGTTCCAACAAATCATAATCATAAACCTGACCTACTCTAAAAGTATTTCATCCTTTTAACATTATGTACTTGTAAATTATTAAAATTAATTAATAACTTATGCATGCAGTATTGATTCTTTGTTTTAAAACCCAAATTTCCTTTGTTAAAATGCGTTTTTATAGGAACTTATCACGAAAACAACACAATAGGGAATATTCCACTTCCGCCAAATACTGTACGAATAGATTTTTTAGAAGAAGTATTTCGTCCCGATTACAAATATGTACTTTGTTTTTCCGTGAAATAATAATCCAGTGATTTATAGCCGTTTTAAAAGCAGCACTTTTTTAAAGCGGCAAAAACGACTGTGACGTCAGAACTGTGTTGATCCAACGCCGTCTGGATAAACATACATCCAGACCAAAGATGTTGGAATAGTATTATAGTAGGATCGAGATATACATCAAGACGGCGGTGTTTTAAACAAAGCAGCGCCTAGCGTAGCCTACAGTAATGTAAACAGATGGCGGACATTTTACATTTAACGCCTAGCCAGAAAACGAGAAAAGTTGACATTGCAATCAAAAAACAAAACTGAAACAGTCCTAGGTCTAGGCCTAGACGTAGAAAATTATTTATAATACAACAGTCTAGGCCAATCGTTCCTGTAGGATATAGGCATTGGTATGTGAATACTAAAATTACTCACTTGACAAGCCCTAGGCTTAACTTGCCAACCCTAGGCCTGCACGTTCATGTTCTGACACACATCCCGCACAAAAACCTTACTTTGATGACTAATTTAAAGCCTATTGTAGATAAAGAATACCATGATAGTCCTAGGCTATGCAAAAACTCAAGACAAAATGCTCGTTATTCTTTATCACAATGATCTCGCGAAATCTCCTGTCACATACGAAAAAAGAAAAACAAAAGACGGTGAAAATGTACATCCCTGTGGAGTTGTTTGTGTTGAGCGGATGGGCTATGTATGTAAATATGTACAAATATACGTACATTTAGTTTCCAATTGGCCTTGACTCAACACAGTTATGACGTAGTACCTTCCAAAGATGGCGCACGCTCGTTTTTGGCGCGCAAACTGGGGGACCCACTTAATTCTTGTTTAAATTACACAAAAAACATTTTTTTTTAATAAAAAAAAGTGCTGTGACTATTAAGACATGAATAAGAATTAAAATAAAATATAAAATATTAAGTGAAATATTCCCTATTGGCAGATGGCACAATTATATCGTTCGTGATAAGCCGCAGTTATAGCAATCGTACAGTATTTCATGAGTATTAATAGTTAATTAGCTTTACACGAGTGTTGACAGAAATAATGGCTATAGTAGGACGCCTCGTGTCATTCTAAAAGCATGTCAAATCGAATTCATTTGAAAAGGGAAATACATGAAATATGCGTATCCTGTTTCTATATTTACACACGAGATTGATGCGATAGTTTTTAGTTCAAGTTTACGAATGCAGTCTTCATGAGCCTCCTTGTCGGCTTGTGGTCAAGAACGATTTAAAATCTGTATATAATAAAGTTAAGTGTTCATTACGAAGAATGTGTGAATCGTGGTTTTAAAAATGTGTAGGGAGAGACATTCTCAATTCAAAAAAAAATTAAAAATCATAAGCTGGCAATGACTTTCAGCAGGCTAGCGTTTCTCATACTATTTTGGATTGGATTGGCAAAATGTCAACAGGAGGCAGTACTACCATTGCAAGATATCATTGCGCTAATCTTCAATGTACAAGATCACTTCCAAAACGGATGTATAATTATGTATTCTTCTTTAAAATCAAGTAAGTTACATTCATTACCAGTTGTAACGTTGAGTGACTAATATATATTACTCACTCAACGGTTGTAACGCAATTTCTTACTCTCATGGGTTGTTGAAATTCCTCAAAACATCTTATTTGGATATCTTATGGGGCGAGCGTAGCGAGCGAAGTGAAGATTCCATTTCACTACACTGGAGAAAAAAATCCGGAATGTTTTTTTTCTTCTTTCTTTCTTTCTGTTTGTATTATTGTGTGTCTGTTAGCACGATTCCGGCTAAACCGATACTCCAATCGCGATGAAATTTTATGGAGGCCTTCGAAATCTCTGAACCAAGAACTGCCACGTTTTTGAGCGCAATCGATTTTTTTTCTCGTGAAAATCGTAATGTTACGATTTTTTTTCGATTTTAAAAAAAATTCTTCGACTTATAACACCAACATGCTTTATCCGAATGTTATGATTTTTTTCACAGAACCTTAATTTCATGAATTAATATATTCGTGTGAAATTTGAGCGCAATCAAATAATAATTTTTCATGAAAATCGCATTTTAAGTTTTTTTAAAATTTTAAATTTTACATTTCTTTGACTTATAACACCTACATGCTTTATCCGATTGAAACGATTTTTATATAGAACCTTTATTTTTGTAATAAATTTATATATTGGTGTGAAATTTGAGCGTAATCGAAAAATAATTTCTCATAAAAATCGCAATTTTACGCTTTTTTTCGTTTAAAAAAATTACGCTCATCCAACAACGCGCCTGAAAAAGCGTTTGCGAAGCTTCCTAGTATTTATAAGGATCGCCTCCCAAATTGCAAAACTGCGCTTATCAGGAAACCATAAATGAACGGTTATAGATACATTTGTTAATTATTGTTTTGACATAAATTGGTTTAATTTGTTTTGGATTTGGTATAATACACAAAAATAAAAATATATACTTTAAACTATGTAATCAAATAATCATATCGACACGATGCGATCTTCGCTTAAGTTGTTTTAAGACTTGAATTTATAAAGCAAATGTTTTTTACGTTTTGCTAAACACCACACCACGAATCACTCTTATCACATTTTCACCATGTTTTGTATTTTATAACCTAGCGTCTTTAGTCGGTTTGTTATTTTGTTATTTTGTTTTTATTTAAAAGTATAGTTTTAGCCTTTAGGCCTATGAAACTTATCCATCTAGGATTTTTAGTTGTTTTTTATATATTCATTTTTGTTATTCATTTTTTTTACTTATTGTAGTTTGTATAAACTATTTGAATTGTTTTCGATTGTGATTAGCATGTAGATTGCTACTTGGATGAGGGCAGCGATGACTTTAATTTCACCTACCCTGAGAAAAATACTAATTTTTTTTCGGAAACGCTTTTTTCAGTCACTATGATGGATAAGCTTTATGGTCGATTATTTTTGTCCAATGAATACTGTTTCGTGACGTCATTGTTGTCGTCATTATCAAGACCAGGTGTATCAAGTGAAGCCGTCAACAACGCGAGGCGACCGACTGCGAACCTCGTTGCGCCTGCCGCGAAAAGGTGCGGGGCGATAAAGTTATATTGATCAACCGTTGACCTAAAAGTACGATTTTTATGAAAAATATTTCTTCGATTGTACCCAAAATCACAACAACATTCTCATAAAGTTTAATCGAGATCGGAGTAGCCGTGCAATGCCCCCGAGGGCCGTTGCAACAATGAGGTGGAAGGAGAAGTGATTACTCAATAAAGAGATAGATAATATACAATATTTACAACACGGTTTAATTACACATTAAGACACACAACATATCAAATACCGTACGCTGCCTTACAAGGTCTGGATCCGACCTAAGCAAGCGCACCTTACCGACTGACTTCACACACTTGGCCCCAACGCCTCTCAGTAGCGTCCCCAAGCTAAACTCACCCTCTTCAGAATACGCCCCGCCCCCTACCACATGGCCTATCGGGTCATGTGGCAATCGCAACCTGACCACCCGCAACGCATCCCAGACACCCATATGTTTGGGGTGCATTGCATTGACCACCCCCCCCCCCTAAAGACAGGTGAACAACACAAAAGGACAAAAACAATAAAGGAGACAACAATATGTACAAGTACACTAAATAAAAAGCCCCATCGTCCTTTGGTAAGATTGGGGAAATCAGTGGCTTACGTTATATATAGTTCAAAGGTCTTTACATACACCTTATATTACAAAAATGTTCAATGAATATGTACCGAGGTACCCTTTGCAACCAAAAGGAAACACCAATCCATCGGCATTCCCAACAAAAGTAAAACTCACAGGTTTAACATACATAATATATACATACACTGGTCATCATAGGACCAAACCATCACTCTAAGAAAACACAAATCAAATGACACATCTGGATACATCAATTATATGTGTTTTAACTCCCACACATTACCCCGTCACGCCGGTCTTTACAAAAATATAACAAACTAAATTTCCAGGCAAAACTTTAGAGCTAACACAGTAGGCCTATAATAGTATAACACAAAGGGTGATAAACCATTGTACTGTTCGATGTGTCCTGTAGCTTTATGTAAACGTTATCACTGGTTCACCAATCCCTTTGTCCCCCTTTCCCACTACTTGCACTCTTATTACGTCATCCGTTTTATCCCATTTATTTACACTTAATCATCCATTTTACCACCATTATGATATTTATTTACACTTACTTTATTTATTTATTTCCCACTACTGACGTCAGTTTTAGCTACGTTAATCAGATGATGACGGGTTTGGGTTTACGGTCGTAGTCGATCGTAAATTGTACTTATGGCTGATGGAGCCCGTGGTTATGGGTGTAGGTTTCTATTGGGTTTGGGGCAACCCCATCCTTACGTTAGTGTTGCTTGTGTGAGTTGTAGGGTCGGCGGACACACTAGCCCATTCAGGTTGTGTAAAGAAAGGTGTGAGTTGATCAACATTGTTAGTTCCTATGCGTTTTCCCAAAAACAGGGTCTACTATTTCATACACATTTTTGTTTATCTTTTCTGCACACGCCAAGGCCCATCCTCTTTTTTGCCAAGCTACTGGCTACCCCCTTTTGACGCGTCAGAAAACACCGTGGCGTTTTCCTTAAAACTAATTGACCTACTGCTAACTGTACATCACGTCTACCCTTTCATAGACCCGGCGTCGAACCTCCGCGTCGCCTGCGTGCTCTGAGCCGCTAGTGACCGCGCAAGCTTCAAACGGTCGTCCAATTGCTTGGAAAATTTCGGCGACTCCATTGTGTGTAGGTGGACACATTGGCCGACCACCCGGTGTCAAGCAAGGGAAATCTTAGCTCCCTACCCAGGGTGAGGTAGGCCGGTGTGAACCCGTTGTTTCATGCACGGAGCTAACGCAAGGCAAAGCCGATCTAGGGTAACCGTACATCCCAACGATTTATGTTCCGTGGTAAGTGCGACGATACACTGCTTTAGGGTTTTATTTACTCTTTCCGGGGATATTACCGCATGGCCTATAGCTGACAAATATTTAGGTTAATACCCAGCTGAGAGCAGGCGTCCTTCCATTGCTTACTAGAAATTGGCTACCATTGTCCGATCGCACTTGTGATACAAAAACCGTACCTCATGACTTGTGTTGGAAAAGGCACATAATATTGTTAAGTCACAATGCTCTAAAACTGGCAAGTTTGTTATTCCCGTAACTTGAAAGATAGCCACCAAAGTTCTAAGGTCTGTGTTCATCACGCTAATTAGGCCTAAAATAGTGTATGGTGCGCCAGCATGGCATCCAACCACCAAAGAAAACATGCACAAATTAGAATCACTACAGAATCGGGGCAACTAAAGCAATCTTGGGGTACAGAACTGACCTCCGTAGCGCTTCTAGAAGAGAAAAGCTCAATTTACCTATTTGGGGGCTGTATTCAAGAGATGTGAACATTTTTTCCTCAAGGGGTTTGTATGATGGAACCATTGATCTTGACTTCTCTTGTGCGCCTTTACCCACAGTAAATCGACTGAGATTTTAGGACGCGGAAGTAATAAGGGGTTGACCTAAGGAGGGCCAATTGCTCGAAAAAAGTGCATTCCAGAAATCCATTACACAGGGAGGCAGCGCCTGGAATGCACTACCTTCTGAAGTAAAGGAACTTCCTCTGGATAGGTTCGAGGAGAAAGTAAAGAGAATGTTTTTTTAAGAGTTTGATATGTGTCTGTTTCATCTTGTTGATAGTATTTTATTATTGTTGTATATAATTCTTAGGATGGGTGTATAATGTCTCAAATGGATCTTCGTCTGCTATTAGCATCCATCCGTATGGTTTATTATATAATATGTAATGAATGTCCGGAATAAACACATAATAATAATAATAATAATAATATAATTAATAATAATATAATAATAATAATAATAAATAATAATAAATAATAATAATAAAATAATAATAATAATAATAATAATATAATAATAATAATAAAATAATAATAATAATACAACAATACTCCTTTAAAAGCACCGCACGACCGCTCTAGATGTAGCACTTCTCAGAGCATACAACTCACACCATTTCGTAAAATCATCAAACTATAAACAAAGATGTATTTGCAGCCTTTTCAAAAGTAGTCGGGTAAGGACCCATTAAATAAAGATATATGTGTGCCCGGGCGCTGTGGCTACTGAGCTATTCATAGGCCCCGCAGGCTTTGGGTTTTGCTAGGTTTTAGTCTTTTGGCACACTTCACAACCCCTTATGTAGCGCCTGACATCTACGCGAACACCTGCCCAGGTAAACCTATCCATGATACGTTTAAATGTTTTCGCTGCCCCGAGATGGGAAGCTAACGCATTATCGTGCAACATACCCATTTACAGTCTTTTTTAGCTCTCGTGGCAAAATTTTTTTTGAATGCACTGTTAGCTGCCGAACCCCTTCATCTTTGTCTGACGGGCATGTATTCACGAGCACCGCGATCAGCGTCCAGCGTCATGCCGTCTACTTTCACCCCCCTCTGCTTCTAGCTAGGGGATTAGGGGTGCAAGCCGCGGGTCCTTACGCTGAAGGTCCCTCCACGTATCAGTGTCGGACAAATCGCATTCAACTACCTTCGCCAGGGAAAACATGTCCACTTCTGGCTGGAAGGTGAGACGGCCTCGCGATTTATCCTGACACTCCGTGGAGGTTTCCCCTTTCTTTCCGCATCCTCTATCGCAGTAACTCGTCCACTAATCTTTGCGCGGGGTCCTTGACCTCGCCCCTGCAGAGGAGCTCGGATAAGCAATCAGCTGCCAAGTTCGACGCTCCGCGACGATATTTTAATCGTGCAATCTAATGGCATCATACGCATTGCCCACCTCTTAACCCGCCCCGTAGGGGTGTCCATAGTAAACAAACTCTTGAGGCAGCATTTATCCCTTTCTACTGTAAAATGAGACTTTCCACGTACGGGTAGAATTTATTTACCCCCCACACTACAGCTAACCCTCCAGATCTGTACTAAGAGTACGATCGTTCACATACGCGTCAATGTGCGAAGACGCAAAAAATAATTGGCCCATTGCCCTGCATGAGGACGGCCCCTAAGCCCTCCTTAGACCCATCGCATTGGATAGTGAACTCCATATCCATATTTGGGAAAAGCTAAACAAGTATCGGCTTGTAGTGGGTTCGCAGTACATCGAAAGCCTTCTGCTGTTCACAAACCCCCCATTCATCGAACCCCCTTTTTTAACAGTGTAGTGAGAGGGAGGGCCGCACCACTGAATCTAGGGAAAGTAAGCCCTGTAGAATCCGGCTAGACCCGGAAATCTTTGCAGTTGTTTTTACATTAGTAAAGGGGCCTACGAACTTTGCTATTGCTTCTACCTTTTCGGGATCAGGTGCCACTTCTCCGGGTTTTGATTATGTGCCCTAGGAGTTTGCAGCTTTTGCTGACATAGCTGTACTTTTTTAGGGTTGATTGTGAAACCCTGCTCGGTGCACACGGTCTATGACGTCAGCTACATGTAGCACGTGCTCTTCCCCCACTATCTGAGTATACCCAAAATCGTCAAGAAAAACATAACATATTTAAAACAAAGCACCCTCAAGTACCTTATCCATCAACCGATTAAAAGGGATGGCTAGCCCCCCTTTAGACCCAAAAGGCATGCGTTTAAAAACCCCAGGACCCCTCTGCTTCCCCCCATAAAGGCTGTTTTGGGACCGATCAGAGGGGCCAATCCTATTGGTAATCCCCCTGCGAAAGATCGAAAGTAGTCATAAATTTTGCCTTACCTAATTGGGCGAAAATCCAATCGATGCGAGGGATGTCATGGGGGGCAACCTCCGTCCTTTGATTAAGCGGCCTGTAATCTAGCACCATCCTATAACCACCCGTCTTTTTTAGCTACCAGAAAACCCGGACAGCTAAAACCACTGACTCGTGCAAGGTTCGACTAGTCATCCCGATTAACCATCAAAAATGTCGTCTAACACTTCTCGCTTACGAGCGTTCATGGGCCTGCGACCGCAGCGCACGGGTTTTGGACTCCACTGTGTCGATTCGATGGACAATAAGTCTGTTTTTTCCTGGCCTCTCAGTAAAAATCGTTCCCTAGAACCTTCATGTTGAAAAAGCCTTTCCTTCATAGTGGGAGAGCATTTCACATCCTTGCACAACATGCTAATGAGGCTCATACTACCTACTACCCTGCTCTGTCGGGCGCGTATTTACGGTAGCACTAACTGGTGCGTGAATCTCCTTCTTTCTTGTCAAACAAGCTTGTCAAACGGGACAAAGACCCGGGGCGCTACCCCTACGGTCCATCCCCCTCGCCCAGGTGTAATGAGATGTTAGCCGCAGTGATAAAATCCCTCCCTAGAATAATGGGGTCTACATAAAGCAGGTAATACTAAAAAAGGTCAGCCTCTGATTACCCCCACTCCACCCTACATTCAGAGTGACTTTACCTATACACCGGCACCTGCCCACAAGCTAGCTGCAATGAGCGCGTTTCCTCCTTGACCTCATTTCCTTATGTAATACTACTTTAATAACACATCACCTACAAATGTGACAGATAACCAGTGTCTAAGAGCGCAACAAACTTTACTCCCGGGGATCTGTACTGTCAACAGTGGCTCATTTATTATGCCCCTTGTAATTCGCTGTCAAAGCTTCTAGTAATACACTTTTCCGTATGAGGGATTGAGGTTACTTCCTGCCTGATAGGAGGAAACGTTACAAGGACTTGTCAGCGTTAGACCATCATGATGGGCATGATTGGTCCCTACTGAAAATTCCTTGGCTGCTGTTTTTCCGCCCTCTTCCCATCCGGACAGTTACGCTTTTAAATGGAATTTACTTCCCACAATACCAGCACTCTACTCGCCTGCTAGCCTCACTGGGCCCTCCACCCTCCGCGTCCTACCCCTCCTACACAAGTACTACTGTCCACACTGCCAAGCATAGTCCCCCTACCCGGAGTCGAATCCTCGTAATAAGCTCGCCCAAGCAGGCACAAAGGCTGTGCATGAATGGGTCTAGTGCAGCATATGACCCGGGTTCGATACTCGCGGGTGCCACAACATGTGCGGCTGCAGCTTTGCCCGGCCGGGCAACTCACCTCCTCCCGCGGTAGCGTGTTGGAGGTCTCGGCGTCCATGCCAGGCTAGGCTCCACGGACAGCTCGGCTGGCGGGGGAGATAGAGGCGGTCTTGCAGCACGCTCGCCTGAAGCTCTGGTCCCGCTGAGCGATCTCCCGCAAGGAAAAAACTCTCTTCCGGTCACCAGGGCGACGAAATCGGGATGCAGTTGTTGATAGCCCCGCACCCTTTTCGGCCTCTGACAGCACTCCATCTGTGGTAATACCCCGCGTGGCTGGATGTACGCGGAGATTGGCTCGTCGATGTGCGGGCCTCGCCTTAGCCCGTTGCAGCGGGCCCCCACATAGTGACAGCGCCGTACTCCTCTTTAGCGCCGTCTCGAAACCGGTCCAGTCGACGAAGCCTCATGAACTCCACCAGCCTAACGCTGCGCCAGTTACGCCACAGGCACGACGCGCGCCAGCAGTAAAGGTACTCAGGGTCTTTAGCGGCCGAAAGGACCCCAAACCCCCAGAAATTGCGTCGGGGTTTTACTGTCAGTACCCACAAAAACGTGGGTACCGATAACTTTAGTGCGCCAAGCACTAGCCCGATTTTCATCACAAGAAGGGCTGGGGGGAGGCGTCGCCGTCCGCACTGCCAGCCTCTCCTCTCAAACCCGCCGCAAAAATGGCTGGGTCCGCGGGGTCCCTCCACTGACCATTGCAACAAGTCCTGCAATAACGCGCCGGCACGCAATGTCCGCCATCACCACTGACGTTTGGCTTAAACCTCCCCCACCTCAAGTTCATATACGCACTGATTCACAGTTCAACAAATTTAAACACAAGCGCGCAAAAAAAAAATCAATCCCGGACGGTGCCCCCACGTGCAATGCCTCCCGAGGGCCGTTGCAACAATGAGGTGGAAGGAGAAGTGATTACTCAATAAAGAGATAGATAATATACAATATTTACAACACGGTTTAATTACACATTAAGACACACAACATATCAAATACCGTACGCTGCCTTACAAGGTCTGGATCCGACCTAAGCAAGCGCACCTTACCGACTGACTTCACACACTTGGCCCCAACCAGTGGCGGCTCTGGGGTAGTTTATTGGTGAGGCGAAATTAATATTCCGGGGGTGTTACACAGGGACCACAAGGGGGATTTGGGGGGCGAAGCCCCCCAAAAATAGCGCCGCAGGCGAAAATTTTGAAAATCGGGTTTTTAAAGTGCGTTTGGTGCGTTTTAGAAAAAAGTAGTGGATTGAATACAATACCAAAATAATGTAGTTTTTGTGCAGTAGATACTAGAAACCAAAAACATCTATACTTTCAAAAGTTTATTTTATTTTATGATTATCATGTGTATACATTGAATATAATTATATTGAATTACAATATTGATATTCATTGCACTTGCATCTTGCACTTGAACACATTCGAACGCTTTCGTTTGGCTCGTCCATCACGGCGAAACGTCGCCTCAGTCCAGCTGTTTTAGCCGGCACATCTCCGCTACAAGACATCGGCCGAGATCTTCGCCTCAGTCCAGCTGGTCTAGCCAGCGGCTGCAAGACATCGCGTATCGAGACAACATCGAGAACGCATGCGCGACTAGGGTGTGTAGTGTATATACCCTCCGGCACTGTACCGACCAACGTGGTCGCCTCGTTCGGGTCGGGCGGCATTTTACCGCTCATGCAGTGGAGCTTTCACTGATCATGGGGGTTTCGCAGCGCAGCGCTCACGCTCAATAATACTCAACTCAAAACCAAATCTATCACAGTTCAAACATTTGCGAATGCGTATTACGTTGGTTAAAAACTGTAAAAACTATGGAGTTGGAAAGCCAGATTCTTTGGTGAGGCTTCGCCTCACTTGCCTCACCTAGCCAGCCGCCACTGGCCCCAACGCCTCTCAGTAGCGTCCCCAAGCTAAACTCACCCTCTTCAGAATACGCCCCCTACCACATGGCCTATCTGGTCATGTGGCAATCGGCAACTCTGACCACCCGCAACGCATCCCAGACACCCATATGTTTGGGGTGCATTGCAGCCGTTTGCCCGGTTACTTACCGAATGACACGTAAATATCACATTACAAATTTAAAAAATCGTAAAAGTACGATATTAACGAGAAATATTTATTCCATCATACCCAAAAACTTGTCAGAGTTTTCGAAGGTCCCCTGAAAATTTAATCAAGATTGCATATATGCCGTTTGCACGGTAGAGTGCGAACAAATAGACAAGTTACTTGGCACTTGTGGGTGGTTGTAGGCCATCTGACTACCTGTTATCATGGTAAATAAATATATGAAGTTAATTTATTTTTATGAATAAGCAATGCTAATGTTCTGCATCTCTACAGTGATGGAAACAAGATACGAGATCCAGTTGGCATTTGAACTTCGTAAACTGAAAGTTAAAAGTAAGAAAAGCCTAGATGCTATTGTTGTTTTCAATCCGGAAAATGAGAATAAGAAAATACTGGCGTGTAACAACCCCCTTCGGATTCTACCGAGGTCGTCACAAGAGAAAAAATTCATGGTAGGTGGCACATCATAACTATTTAATCAATCTTTATAGAAATCTACAAGTTCTTGATGTTAAAAAAAAAAAAAATGTAACTACAATTTAAATCTGTCGTTAAAGCATAAAGCTTTTCACAGTGTTGTTTGAAATATTTCTTCCATTTACCCACTATTAAAAATAACATAACACTGTTTAATATTACACTAATACGTACAATTACAATTTTTGTATTTTATTTGAAATATTGTTGTACCTTTCCTTGTCGTCTAAGCTCTAACCGAGGTATTAAGTAAATTTTGACAACCAATATTCACTTGCTTTATTGTAAATGTAGTTGGCGGCGCGAATACATCTAGGTGCCCGTTAGAGTGCCGCAGCCAAGTCGCGGCGCGCTACACACTGAGGCGCCTTATACAGCAAGCAGAGTTGGGGTGATTTCGAGGTGTCACCCACTCATGATGAAAAGTATTATGAACTTAAAAACGTCATAATCGGGGGAATTTAGGTACATGACAACACATGCCATTTTTTCGTGGTACGATAATTCCTTCTGGATGAAAAAATTACTTGAAACATGCTCAAAATCTTAACGTTGTTAGCTATACTCCTAGCTACTAGCTACTTGCTTACTAATTCACCAGTTTCAATTGACCAGCGATTCTGACCAAACGGGTGGGGCTCCAACGTTCATATTTTACATGGACAATAAGGTAATGGGGTTGTGTCTTTGAAAGAAAAGGTTGAAAGGCTTTTGAATGTGTGGGTACATGCTCACCAATAATTATTCTCGGAAGCCTATTCTTGAATAAACGAGCATTTATAATTAATTAAACGAGTGAGCGCAGCGAACGGAGTGATCTCCATTCACCTCAAACGGCTCTCATTCTGTTAGTCAGCGTGCGTGTGTGTACGTTGAAAATAAGCCGAATCGCTGAACAGATTGCGCTGAAATTTTAAACAGACATCCGGTACGAGTTTACTGAGAACTGCTAACAAAATCAGCTAGATCCATTGCGATTTAAACCTACAAGAAATAATAAATTGAAAAATAGGCTTCCAATGTTTAGAAATTATTTTAACGACAATGGTTAAGATTTTGAAAAGATATTTTTTGTTTGTTATTTGCCTGGCCGTGAAATGCCGTGCCCATGCAAGGTCAGTCGAATGTTGCACGTCAAGGTACCCCCAAATTCCGCTCGGAAATTGAGTAAACGTTGCAATATTTACACGTATTTCGTACTGGCTATGTTTTCCGTAGTATTGTCACAAATGATAGACTACACTGCGTTATATGCATTTCAAAACATGTTTAATAATGTTTTAAATACAATCCAGAAATTATAAAATCTTACCTGACCAGGGGAACCCAGGTCTCACACATTTCGGGGATAAGGGCGCCTAAGCCAACTAGACTAAGAAAACGCCAAAGTCGTTGTTAGACGAGTGAGCGAGTCATGTGTTGAGTACTCGGGAACATTTGCATGTTTAAGTTTGATAATAATATTCGTATAAATAATAGGGTTTTTAAGTTAAATTGGTATAAAGGCGCGTCAACTGTAAGGCCATTATGCGCCTTTGTAGCTAAGATATCAAGATAGGCCTAATTAGAGGAAAAAAAGTAATGTTACCGGGTACTTAACACATGGTCCTCACTC
>JAMZAV010005245.1:0-46368 GCA_024449915.1 Sweltsa coloradensis
AAATGTTTAATTTTTTTTTGAAATTATAAATATTCATAGTATTAGATGTAAAAGTATTTTTATAAAAAGTTGTTAACAATTATGTATTACTCTCCATAGGCTAGGCTATTCACTTTCTCTAAAAAGAGTTATACTTATGCAATGTATGAGTCAAGGTGAATAAAGTTATTGTTATTGTTAACCTCCCAAGACGGGAGACTCAACAAGGCAGTGCCATCGACAAGAAGAAGAGAAGTAGCAATAGTAGTTTTTATGAGTAGTAGATAAAGTTAGTCCAACATAAACAATTGGTAACAGAAGGACGTATAATGTTACCAAACATTGTCCACCCACTTTTGCTTCAGTTTGTATTGTCTTCTTGTCGAAGCCTAGTGTTAATAACAAGATAGCTGGTTGCCCTGCTTAGTAATAGTTGAGTAAAGTTTGAAGTCAACATAGTTTTGGAGAGACAGGTTTGGTCACAAACGAAAAAAAATACCGGTTTGGTTTATTCTAATTTGAGTGCAATGTGCAATTAAACTTTTTTACTATAATAAATTAATGTTTAATAAATAAAATTATAAGTGCATGACGGACAGGTAAGAATTCATACACTTTGAAGTGTGTACATTGTTGTTCTGTTATGTTTTTGCAAATAAATGTAAAAGTAAATTCCATATGAACGATTTATTTATTTGTAGTTAAAATTTTCCAAATAATGTAAAAAGTAAAAAAAAAGGGTTTGAAATGCATGGTGTATATACAAAAAAATATTCTGTAAATTGCTAATCTTATTCATTCAAAATGCGTTTTTGGAACTTTCAACTAAGAGAATTTGGCACTTGCCACGTAATGTTGGGGGATGTGAAATGTGAATCATCTTCATCTCACTTCCTTGATATTCTCGCGGCGGCCACCACTACTCGTCACGCGTCCGGCAAACTTTGGTGGGCATCGTTCTTTCATCAATGCAAGTTTTTAATAGAGTTTTATAATTCCTATTAAAGCTTCCATTGACGGTCAGAAAGGTGTTTCACATTTACACTGCAACAAAGCAAGACAAGAATATGAAGACGTTGAAATAACCCAGGGCCGGGCCATCAATCTGGTTGTGAAATGTTGAGAACTATACATCATATCGCAGCCAGCCTGATGTACTCGGACCTGGGGACAATCGTCAAGATCAACTCCTAAGACGGAATCTTCACAGTGTCCGCAGGGATTGTCATGTCATTGTCATAACAGGATTGTCCGAGTTGTTATCTAGTAAAGTGAAGTTGGAAGACATTGTGTTTACTGCATTACTGGTATGTCATGTGCGGGGACTGACAGCAAGACATAGGAGGCATATGAGACAATAACTATCAATGCTAGAGATCCTTCAAAGACCACTAGATTTGGAAGATTTTGCAGTTGTAATCCCCTGGTTTACTATGTTGGTGTTCCGAAAGTTGTTCTAATTTATGTGCTATTTCAGATGTAATTTAAATATGGTTTTGAAAATTTGTTTTCCTTACCCAAGCACGATTTGTGTTTGAGCTAATATCTAGTTAAGACTCATCGGCCAGTTCCGTGTGAAGGATCAGGAGGTTGAAATGTGAATCAACTTCATCTCACCGCCGTGTTATTCACTCGGCTTCGACCAGTTCTACCCGCGCTGCCGTCAACCTTGGGTAGGCATCGTTCTGCCGTCAATGCTAGTTTGTTATAGAGTTATTTAAATACTATCACAGATAGCATTGACGGTCAGAAAGGTGCACCTCATTAACGTACGAATCAAAGCTACAAGGCAGGACAAAACGAAAAAACGTCGTTAAATTACCCAGTGCTGGGTCATCAATCTGGTTGTGGAATGTTGTTTAATATCCTTCATAGCACCACCAACTTGATGAACTCGGACCTGGGGACAATCGTCGAGTTAACCTCCCAAGACGGTGAATTCGCGGTGCAGTGCTGTCGACAAGAAGAAGAAGTTTAGTGCATATAGCTAGCGATGGTAACAGCAGGAGATAAAAAATTAACTCACAATGTCCATCCATATCCATTTCAGATTATGTTGACTTCCATTTGAAGATAATGGTTGATTTTAATATGCAGATTGTCCTTAAATAAAGCGTTTTTGTAGGAAGCCCGCCCAGGGTGGAATTTATGCTCCTATTTAGGTGTCTTTCTAGGAATGTTGCGGATAGGATATTGTTAAGGTATGTCCGAGGGCTGTTTAAGAGGACTCAATCTCTTGCATTCGCATTAACGAATGAGGAAAACCTCGGAAAAAACCTTCAGTCAGGATTGCTTATGACTGTAGGACCTCCCGAATCAGTGTCGCGCGCTTAACGCTCGAGCCAACACTGTTGGTATCCACCTTGTATGGTTTTTGTTGAACGGAGTTAAATACTTCATGATCTATGATTGGCTGTCCGGTTTTGAAAACATACACCATCATTTAATAACTGAGATATTTATGTGTACATCCCTTGTGTTGAATACATTTTTTACTTGTCATTTAGTTGTTTATGTGTTGTATGTATTCTGCACTTTTTATGATCTTTAGAACAATCTTGCTTTGATTATCTTGCCATTTATCATAGGAAAATATGAATGTCGAAATAGAAAGGTAAATAAGACATGTGAGAAAGAATAAGGTCCGACCACTAGATTTTGAAGTTTTTGCAGTTGTTTGACATCTGATTTACTATGTTGTGAAGTGTTGATCTAATTTGTGTGTAACATGAGGTGAAATTTTAAAAAGGTTTCGCTAAACTAACTCGATCAAGATTCGTGTTTGAGTTTTCGTCAAATCAAGACTGATCGGCCATTGCGGTGTGAAGGACAAGGAGGTTGAGATGTGAATCATCTTCATCTCACTTCCTTGTCTTTCTTTTTTGCGGCGGCGGCCACCACTTCTCGTCACGCGTCCGGCAACCTTGGGTGGGCATCGTTCTGCCATCAATGCTGGTTTGTAATAGAGTAATCTCATTCCTATCACAGCTAGCATTCATGGTCAGAAAGGTGTCCTGCATTCACGCTGCAACAAGGCAAGACAGGTATGAAGACGTCCTTGATATAACCCAGGGCCAGGCCATCAATCTGGTTGTGGAATGTTAAGTAGAATCATATCACAGCCAGCTTGGTGAAATCGGGCCTGGGGACAATCCTCGAGATAACCTCCCAAGACGGCGACACCGCGTTGCAGTGCTATTGTCAAGAAGAAGAAGAAGAAGAAGATTAGTTGATATAGTTGGCGATGGTAACGGCAGGAGATAGACTATTTACCTTACAAAGACAACCCATATCCGTTTCAGATTGCGATGACTTCGTTTTGATGATAAGGGTTGATATCAATATATGTATTCTCCTTGTATGTTTTTTGTTAAGTAAAGTCAAGTTAAATCCTTCTTGCTCTACGATTAGCTGTCCGGATATGATCTAATATCTTGCTTTGTGTAACTCTGTAACATAACATGACATTAAATTGTGTATGTGTGGCATGTAATCTGAGCATTTGAGTATCTAAGACCATTACGTTAAAAGTTTAGAATGTTGTTGAATATTTACTTAATAATTCATTACATAACAATAATGACTTACGATCTTCACAAAGACCTATTTTTAAAACCATGTCAGTTAACTTTTTTGTTAAAATTTAAATAATTCAATAAGAGATGTATCACAACACAAATATGACATCTCAGATTAAACCTAGCATGCAAAACAGTACTATAGTTATCAAGCGGCAATTACTAGTTCCATCTACGAAGTGCCGTAATGGTAAATGTATAGTAAGTATCACCTTACTTGTTTTTGCTCTAGACTACACTGAGATACACTTGAATCTCAGGTGGTTTGGTGCAAAAACAAGTGGGAGTGACGTAGCAAGAACTCAAGACAACACAGTAAGAAGAAGACATTGACTACGAGGGAAATATCCGGAGCATGAGATGTGAATCATCTTTATCTCATTTTCATGTCCTTCACTATGTATTTAGCACATTTTATTATCTTAGACTTTTGATCTTCACAAAAACCTATTATATATAATTAAGTCAGTGCACTACGTTTCAAACAAATCACCTAAGAGTTGTAGTGTGCTACAATTATTACATCTCAGATTGAACCGAGCATCCAAAATATTATCTTTGTTAACAAGTTCAGGTCAATCTAAAAGATACCTCAATGGCAATACACTTTCACCTAACTTGTTATTTAGCTTAATCACACTGAGGTATACTTGACTCTCAGGTGGTTTAGTTAAAATAAAAGTGGGAGTGACGTAGCAAATACTCGAGACAACATGGTTTGAAGAAGACATCGACTACGACGAGAGAAATATAACCCAGGGCCGGGCCATCAATCTGGTTGTGGAATGTTGAGTAGAATCATATCACAGCCAGCTTGGTGAAATCGGGCCTGGGGACAATCCTCGAGATAACCTCCCAAGACGGCGACACCGCGTTGCAGTGCTATTTTCAAGAAGAAGAAGATGAAGAAGAATAAGTTGATAAAATTGGCGGATGGTAAGATAAGAAGAGATAGAATATTACCTTACAATGTCCACTCATATCCGTTTTAGATTGTGATGACTTCGTTTCGATGATAATGGTTGATATCAATATTGCGTATTGTCCTTGTATGTTTTTTGTTGAGTAAAGTAAATTTAAATCCTTCTTGATCTATGATAAGCTGTCCGGATCTGAAAACATTAGCCCTCTTCAATAACTGACACATTTATTTGTTAATATCTTGCTTTGTGTAACTCTGTAACAATCTGAACATTTAAGTATCCAAGACCATAACGTTAAAAGTTTTAAATGTTGTTGAATATTTACTTAATGGTACATAAGTAACAATAATGACTTCGATCTTCACAAAGACCTATTTTTACATTCAATGTCAGTATACTATTTTGTTAAATTAAATAAATCAATAAGAGATGTATCACAACACATATTATATTATATGATATATATTATAAAATAATATATATTCAATATATAAAATAATAATATATATATATATAATATAATATATATATTGTATATAGTTTATATATATTTATTAATATTATTATATAATATAATATAACTGACATCTAGGTTTCACCATAATAGTATCATGATAAACTTATTTTCTTGATCATTGGAAAATTTAAATGTTCTAGGCTAGTGAAATGTCGAAATTGCTTACGAAAGTTGTTGAGGCAAGTAAAAACATAACCATCCATAGCTTAAGTTTGTGGCAATATATTGCTTACTATGTTTTTGAAGTAGTTTTTTAAAATGCAATTTGAGGTGTCTTTTCAAAACGGTTCTCCACATTTGATAACCTGACTCGATCACGAGTCGTGTTTGAGCTTTCGTTTAGTCCAAGACTGATCGGCTATTGCCGCATGAAGGACAAGGAGGTTGCAACGTGAATCATCTTCATCTCACTTCCTTGTCTTTCTCGCGGCAGCGGCCACCACTTCTCGTCACTCGTGCGGCAACCTTGGGTGGGCATCGTTCTGCCATCAATGCAAGTTTTCAATAGAGTTATATGATTCCTATCAAAGCTTCCATTGACGGTCAGAAAGGGTTCCACATTCCCCACTGCAACAAAGCAAGACAAGAATATGAAGACGTCGAAATATCCACGGGTGTGAAATCAATCTGGTTGTGAAATGTTGTGAACTATCTATCATATCGCTGCCAGCCTGATGTACTCGGACCTGGGGGCAATCGTTCAGATCACCTCCCAAGACGGCGACTGCGGGGCAGGGATTGTCATGTCATGTCATTATCGTGTCAGGATTGTCCGAGTTTGTTCTAGTGCAGTGAAGTTGGTAGACATTGTATTTACTGATAACTGGTTTGTCATGTGTGGGGACTGACAGCAAGGTATAGGATGCATATGAGACAATAACGATCCATGCTTGAGATCCTTCAATGACCACTAGATTTGAACATTTTTGCAGTAGTTTATCACCTGGTTTACTTTGTTCCGATTTGTTCTAATCTATGTGCAATTTTAGGTGTATTTTTATTGTGGTTCCGAAAATTTGTTTTACTAACTCAACCACGCTTCGTATTTGAGCTGATATCAAGTTAAGATTCATCGGCCATTTCTTCGTAAAGGATCAGGAGGTAGAAATGTGAAACAAGCTCATCTCACTACCGTGTCATTCACTCGGCTTCGACTACTTCTACCCGCGCTGCCGGAAACCTTAGGTGGGCATTGTTCTGCCGTCAATGCCAGTTTGTTATAGAGTTATTTGAATCCTATCACAGATAGCATTGACGGTCAGAATGGTGCACCTCATTCACGAATCACGCTACAAGGCAAGACAAAACGAAGACGACGTTGAAATTGCCCAGGGCCTGGCCATCAATCTGGTTGTGGCATGTTGTTTAGAATCATTACACGGCCAGGTTGATGTACTCGGACCTGGGGACAATCGTCGAGATCACCTCCCAAGACGGTGACTCCACAGTGCAGTGCTGTCGACAAGAAGAAGAAGTTTAGTGGATATAGTATAGTCCTATGCGATGGTAACAGCAGGAGATAAAACATTAACTCACAATGTCCATCCATATCCATTTCAGATTATGTTGACTTCCATTGGAAGATAATGGTTGAAAATTT
The DNA here is from genome assembly GCA_024449915.1 of Sweltsa coloradensis. Lineage (NCBI taxonomy): Eukaryota > Metazoa > Arthropoda > Insecta > Plecoptera > Chloroperlidae > Sweltsa > Sweltsa coloradensis. Next base: position 6,598 of record JAMZAV010005245.1, read on the forward strand.
TGTAGGAAGCCTGCCCAGGATGCAATTTATGCTCCGCTTCAGGTGTCTTACTAGGTATGTTGCGGATAGGATATTGTGAAAGGGATGTCCGAGGGCTGTTTAAGAGGACTCAATCTCTTGCATTCGCATTAACGACTGAGAAAAACCTCGGAAAAACCTTCAGTCAGAATTGCTGGTCTCGACGGGATTTGAACTTAGGACCTCCCGAATCAGTGTCGCGCGCTAAACGCTCGAGCCAACACTGTCGGTATCCACCTTGTATGGTTTTTGTTGAACGGAGTTAAATACTTCTGATCTCTGATTGGCTGTCCGGTTTTGAAAACATACACCATCATTTAATAACTGAGATATTTATGTGTACATCCCTTGTGTTAAATACATTTTTTACTTGTCATTAAGTTGTTTATGTGTTGTATGTATTCTGCACTTTTTATGATCTTTAGAACAATCTTGCTCTGCTTAGCTAGCCGCCATTTATTATAGGAAAATATGAATGTCGAAATAGAAAGGTAAATAAGACATGTGAGAAAGAATAAGGTCTGACCACAATATTTTGAAGTTTTTGCAGTTGTTTGACATCTGATTAACTATGTTGTGTAGTGTTGATCTAATTTGTGTGTAACATGAGGTGAAATTTTAAAAAGGTTTCACTAAACTAACTCGATCAAGATTCGTGTTTGAGTTTTCGTCAAATCAAGACTGATCGGCCATTGCGGCGTGAAGGACAAGGAGGTTGAAATGTGAATCATCTTCATCTCACTACCTTGTCTTTCTCGCGGCGGCGGCCACCACTTCTCGTCACGCGTCCGGCAACCTTGGGTGGGCATCGTTCTGCCATCAATGCTGGTTTGTTATAGAGTAATCTCATTCCTATCACAGCTAGCATTCATGGTCAGAAAGGTGTCCTGCATTCACGCTGCAACAAGGCAAGACAGGTATGAAGACGTCCTTGATATAACCCAGGGCCAGGCCATCAATCTGGTTGTGGAATGTTGAGTAGAATCATATCACAGCCAGCTTGGTGAACTCGGGCCTGGGGACAATCCTCGAGATAACCTCCCAAGACGGCGACACCGCGTTGCAGTGCTATAATCAAGAAGAAGAAGAAGATTAGTTGATATAGTTGGCGATGGTAACGGCAGGAGGTTGATATCAATATGGTGTATTCTCCTTGTATGTTTTTTGTTAAGTAAAGTCAAGTTAAATCCTTCTTGCTCTATGATTAGCTGTCCGGATCTGAAAACATTAGCCCTTTTCAATAACTGATACATTTATTTGTTAATATCTTGCTTTGTGTAACTCTGTAACATGACATTAAGTTGTGTATGTGTGGCATGTAATCTGAGCATTTGAGTATCTAAGACCATTACGTTAAAAGTTTAGAATGTTGTTGAATATTTACTTAATAATTCATTACATAACAATAATGACTTTCGATCTTCACAAGACCTATTTTTAAAACCATGTCAGTTAACTTTTTTGTTAAAATTTAAATAATTCAATAAGAGATGTATCACAACACAAATATGACATCTCAGATTAAACCTAGCATGCAAAACAGTACTATAGTTATCAAGCGGCAATTACTAGTTCCATCTAAGAAGTGCCGTAATGGAAAATGTATAGTATCACCTTACTTGTTTTTGCTCTCGACTACACTGAGATATACTTAAATCTCAGGTGGTTTGGTGCAAAAACAAGTGGGAGTGACGTAGCAAGAACTCAAGACAACACAGTAAGAAGAAGACATCGACTACGAGGGAAATATCCGGAGCATGAGATGTGAATCATCTTTATCTCATTTTCATGTCCTTCACTATGTATTTAGCACATTTTATATCTTAGACTTTTGATCTTCACAAAAACCTATTATATATAATCAAGTCAGTGCACTACGTTTCAAACAAATCACTTAAGAGTTGTAGTGTGCTACAATTATTACATCTCAGATAAAATCGAGCATCCAAAATATTATCTTTGTTAACAAGTTCAGGTCAATCTAAAAGATACCTCAATGGCAATACACTTTCACCTAACTTGTTATTTAGCTTAATCTCACTGAGGTACTTGGGAGTGGACGTTATCAAATACTCGAGACAACACGGTTTGAAGAAGACATCGACTACGACGAGAGAAATATAACCCAGGGCCGGGCCATCAATCTGGTTGTGGAATGTTGAGTAGAATCATATCACAGCCAGCTTGATGAACTCGGGCCTGGGGACAATCCTCGAGATTACCTCCCAAGACGGCGACACCACGTTGCAGTGCTATTCAAGAAGAAGAGAAGAAGATAAGTTGATAATTGGCGATGGTAACTGCAAGAGATAGAATATTACCTTACAATGTCCACCCATATCCGTTTTAGATTGTGATGACTTCGTTTCGATGATAATGGTTGATATCAATATTGCGTATTGTCCTTGTATGTTTTTTGTTGAGTAAAGTAAAGTTAAATCCTTCTTGATCTATGATTAGCTGTCCAGATCTGAAAACATGAGCCTCCTTCTATAACTGACACATTTATTTGTTAATATCTTGCTTTCTGTTCCTCTGTATCAATGTGAGCTTTTAAGTATCCAAGACCATAACGTTAAAAGTTTAAAATGTTGTTGAATATTTACTTAATGATATATAATATAACATAACAAAAATGACGTTCGATCTTCACAAAGACCTATTTTAACATTAATGTCAGTATACTATTTTGTTAAAATTTAAATTAATCAATAAGAGATATATCACAACACAAATATTATTAGATATATAATATATAATAATATAATTAAATATAATAATATTATATAATATACATATATATTTATATATATATATATATTGATTCATGGCAGTTGATTGACAACTGCCATGAATCAATAACTATGTCCTTAAAGCGGGCTTATGCTTAAAAATCTTTTATTCATATATATATATATATATATATATATATATATATTTATTAATATTATATATATATATAATATAATATAGCTGACAACTAGGTTTCACCATAATAGTATCATGATAAACTTATTTTCTTGATCATTGGAAAATTTAAATGTTCTAGACTAGTGAAATGTGGAAGTTGCTTACGAAAGTTGTTGGAGGCAAGTAAAAACATAACCATCTTAGCTTAAGTTCGTGCAATATATTGCTTACTATATTTTTGAAGTTTTTTTAAATGCAATTTGAGGTGTTTTTCAAAACGGTTCTCCACATTTGATAACCTGACTCGATCACGAGTCGTGTTTGAACTTCATTTAGTCAAGACTGATCGGCTATTGCCGCGTGAAGGACAAGGACGTTGAAATGTGAATCATCTTCATCTCACTACCTTGTGTTTCTCGCGGCAGCGGCCACCACTTCTCGTCACGCGTCCGGCAACCTTGGGTGGGCATCGTTCTGCCATCAATGCTGGTTTGTTATAGAGTAATCTCATTCCTATCACAGCTAGCATTCATGGTCAAAAAGGTGTCCTAAATTCACGCACAACAAGGCAAGACAGGTATGAAGACGTCCTTGATATAACCCAGGTCCGGGCCATCATTCTGGTTGTGAAATGTTTGGTAGAATCATATCACAGCCAGCCTGGTGATCTCGGACCTGGGGACAATCCTCGAGATAACATCCAAAGACATGCGACTTCGCGGGTCGGTGCTATAGACAAGAAGAAAAAGAAGAAGAATATAGTGGATGTTGTTAGCGACGGTAACAGCATGAGATAAAATTATATCTTACAAAGTCCACCCACATCCGTTTCAGATTGTGGTGACTTTCTTTTGAAGATAATGGTTGATATTTATGCAGGTTGTTCTTGTTTGTGCTTTGTTGAGTGGAGTTAAATCCTACATGCTCTATGATTGGCTGTCCGGATCTGAAAACATACAACATCCAATAACTGAAACATGAATGGAATTTGAAGGGCATACACCTCGTGCGTTGTATGCCTATACATGTCATTAAGTTTTGATGTGTTTGTTATGTATTATGCACATTTAATTGTCTTAGATCAATATTCTTAAAGTTCAAAATTTGGTTGATTAGATTTTTGGGAAGACATAAAATTACAATTATGACTTTTGATCATGACCAAGACCAATACTTTTTGTAAACAATGTAGTTACCGGGTACTCGCTTACTCGTCTAACAAAGACTTTTGCGTTTTCCTAGTAATAATATGCAGATTGTCCTTGTATGTTTATTGTGAAGGAAGTTTAATCATTTGTGCTCGATGATTGGCTGTCTGGATCTGAAAACATTTACCATTTTGATATAATGAGATCTTTATTAAAACATATCTTGAGTTGTGTACCTTAACACTTTCAAATGTAATACGGTTGTTTATGTGTTGTATCTGCTCATTTTATCATCTAGGAACATAATGTTAAAATTTTTTATTGTTGTTGCTTATTTTGTATGGTGATACATTACAATAAAGATTTTCGATCTTCACAAAAACCTATTTTATATAATCAAGTCAATGCACGACGTTTCAAACAAATCACTTAGAGTTGTAGTGTGCTACAAATATTTCATCTCAGATTGAACCGAGCATCCAAAATATTATCCTTGTTAACAAGTTCAGGTCAATCTAAAAGATACCTCAATGGCAATACACTTTCACCTTACTTGTTATTTAGCTTAATCACACTGAGGTATACTTGACTCTCAGGTGGTTTAGTTAAAAAACAAGTGGGAGTGACGTAGCAAATACTCGAGACAACACGGTTTGAAGAAGACATCGACTACGACGAGAGAAATATAACCCAGGGCCGGGCCATCAATCTGGTTGTGGAATGTTGAGTAGAATCATATCACAGCCAGCTTGGTGAAATCGGGCCTGGGGACAATCCTCGAGATAACCTCCCAAGACGGCGACACCACTTTGCAGTGCTATTGTCCAGAAAAAGAAGAAGAAGATAAGTTGATATAGTTAGCGATGGTAACTGCAGAAGACACATTGTCCACCCTTATCCGTTTTAGATTGTGATGACTTCGTTTTGATGAAAATGGTTGATATCAATATTGCGTATTGTCCTTGTATGTTTTTTGTTGAGTAAAGTAAAGTTAAATAATTCTTGATTTATGATTAGCTGTCCAGATCTGAAAACATGAGCCTTCTTCTATAACTGACACATTTATTTGTTAATATCTTGCTTTGTGTTCCTCTGTATCAATCCAAGACCATAACGTTAAAAGTTTAGAATGTTGTTGAATATTTACTTAATGATACATAACATAACAAAATGACGTTCGATCTTCACAAAGACCTATTTTAACATTAATGTCAGTATACTATTTTGTTAAAATTTAAATAAATCAATAAGAGATTGTATCACAACACAAATATTATTAGATATATATTATATAATAATATAATTAAATATAATAATATTATATTATATACATATATATAAAATTTATATATATTTATTAATATTATATATATAATATAATATAACTGACAACTAGGTTTCACCATAATAGTATCACGATAAACTTATTTTCTTGATCATTGGAAAATTTAAATGTTCTAGGCTAGTGAAATGTGGAAGTTGCTTACGAAAGTTGTTGGAGGCAAGTAAAAACATAACCATCTTAGCTTAAGTTCGTGCAATATATTGCTTCCTATGTCTTGAAGTTGTTTTTTTTAATGCAATTCGAGTTGTATTTTCAAAATAATTCTCCACATTTGATAACTTGACTCGATCACGAGTAGTGTTTGAACTTTCATTTAGTCAAGACTGATCGGCCATTGCCGCATGAAGGACAAAGAGGTTGAAACGTGAATCATCTTCATCTCACTTCCTTGTCTTTCTCGCGGCGGCGGCCACCACTTCTCGTCACGCGTCCGGCAACCTTGGGTGGGCATCGTTCTGCCATCAATGCTGGGTTGTTATAGAGTTTTCTTATTCCTATCACAGCTAGCATTCATGGTCAGAAAGGTGTCCTGCATTCACGCTGCAACAAGACAAGACAAGTATGAAGACTTCCTTGATATAACCCAGGGCCGGGCCATCAATCTGGTTGTGAAATGTTGTGTAGTATCATATCAGAGCCAGCTCGATGAACTCGGGCCTGGGGACAATCGTCGAGTTAACCTCCCAAGACGGCGATTCCGCGGAGCATTGCTATCGACAAGAAGAAGAAGATGATAAGTTGATGAAGTTCGAGATGGTCACTGCAGGAGATACAATGTTACTTCACAATTTCCACTCTCATACGTTTCAGATTGTATTGACTTCTTTTTGAAGGTAATAGTTGGTATCAATATGTCAGATTGTCATTGTAAGTTTTTTGTTAATTAAATATTATTTTTCTTTCTCCATGATTGGCTGTCCGGATATGAAAAATTTGCCCTCTTGCAACTACTGACATGTATTTGTTCATATCTTGCTTAGTGTAATTCCTTAACATGTCATTAAGTTCTTTGTATGTTGTCTGAACATTTAACTATCTAACACCATAACGTTAAAAGTATTTATTGTTGTAGAATATTTACTTGCTCAAACATTATATTACAATAATTATTTTTGGCCTTCACAATGGACTACTTTTTATAATCATGTCAGTATACTTTTTTTTTTAAATTAATTAAAGCGGTCTGTTTTATCACGTCACAAATGCTACAATTCAGGTTAAACCGAGCATGCAAAACAGTATCATTGTTAACCTCCAGCAATTACCAGTTCCATATGAGAAGTGCCTCAATGGAATTATTGTTTCACCTTACTTGTTTTTGTACTTAATAAGACTGAGATATACTTGAATTCTTCTAGGCTAGTGAAATGTGGAAATTACTTATGAAAGGTGTTGGAGGCATGTTAAAACATAACCATGAAAGCTTGATGCCCTTCAATATCTGGTTTACTATGTTTTAAATTTGTTTTAATTTATATGCAATTTGAGGTGTATTTTTCAAATGGTTCTCCACATTTGATAACCTAACTCGATCACGATTCGTGTTTGAGCTTTCGTCTCGTCAAGACTGATCGGCTATTGCCGCATGAAGGACAAGGAGGTTGAGATGTGAATCATCTTCATCTCACTACCTTGTCTTTCTCGCGGCGGCGGCCACCACTTCTCGTCACGCGTCCGGCAACCTTGGGTGGGCATCGTTCTGAGGTATGAAGACGCCCTTGATATAACCCAGGTCCGGGCCATCATTCTGGTTGTGAAATGTTTGGTAGACTCATCTCACAGCCAGCCTGGTGAACTCGGACCTGGGGACAATCCTCGAGATAACATCCAAAGACATGCGACTTCGCGGGTCGGTGCTATAGACAAGAAGAAAAAGAAGAAGAATATAGTGGATGTAGTTAGCGACGGTTACAGCATGAGATAAAATTATATCTTACAAAGTCCACCAACATCCGTCTCAGATTGTGGTGACTTCCTTTTGAAAATAATGGTTGATATTTATGCAGGTTGTTCTTGTTTGTTGTTTGTTGAGTGGAGTTAAATCCTACATGCTCTATGATTGGCTGTCCGGATCTGAAAACATACAACATCATCCAATAACTGAAAAATGATTGTGGAGGGCCTACACCTCTTGCGTTGTATGCCTATGTTACATGTCATTAAGTTTTGATGTGCTTGTTATGTATTGTGCACATTTTATTGTCTTAGATAAATTTGCTTAAAGTTTAAAATTTGTTGTTTAGATTTTTGGTGAGACATAACAATTCAATTATGACTTTTGATCTACTAAAATACCAACTTTTTATTAACAATGTCAGTGTGCGACTTTGTTACAACTTTTACAAACTTCAAAGAATTGAATGAAGCATGCTACAAATATAACTCCTCAGATTAAACCAAGCATCCAAAATATTTTCTTTGTTAACAAGCTGAGGTCAATATCAGAAGTGCCTTTATGGTAATATAGATTCACCCTACTTGTTTATGCAATATACCTCACTGAGATAAACTTGAATCTCAGGTGGTTTGGTGCAAACACAAGTGGGAGTGACATAGCAAGTACTCGAGACAACACAGTAAGAAGAAGACATCGACATGAGGGAAACACCTGGAGCGTGAGATGTGCATCATCCTCATCTAACTTCAATGTCCTTCACTCGGCAGCGGCCACCACTTTTAATCTCGCGTCCGGCAACCATCAGTGGGCATCGTTCTGCCATCAATGCAAGTTTATAATAGAATTTTTTGTTTCTATTAAAGCTTGCCATTGACGGTCAGAAAGGTGTTCTGCAAATACGCTACAACAAGGCTAGACAAGAACAATTACGTCGTTTAAATAACCCAGGGCTGGGCCATCAATCTGGCTGTGGAATGTTGTCTAGTATCATATCACAGCCAGCCTGATGAACTCGGACCTGGGGACAATCGTCGAGGAACCTCCAAAGACGGTGTCTTCACGGGTGGTACCATCGACAAGAAAAAGAAGACTAGCCGATATTTGTAGAGCATCATTTAATGAAAGTGACACGAAAGGTTATACATGTTACTCTGCAGTGTCATAACTCTGTCTTAAAATGGATTGATTTCTATATGAAGCTTGGTGTAGACGAATTGTCCAAGTCGGTTTCTAATTAAGTTAATTTGGAAGACAATATGCCCACTGCATCACTAGTATGATATGAGTGGTAACTCACATCTAGGTTTCACCATAATAATATCATGATAAAGTTATTTTCTGGATCATTGGGAAATTTAATTTTTGTAGGCTAGTGAAATGTGGAAATTTCTTACGAAAGGTGTTGGAGGCATGGCAAAACATATCCATTAAGGCTAAATGTCCTGCAATACTTAGTTTACAATGTTTTGAAGTTGTTATAATTTATATGCAATTTAAGGTGAATTTTCCAAATGGTTCTCCACATTTGATGACGTAACTCGATCACAATTTGTGTTTGAGCTTTCGTCTCGTCCAAACTGATCGGCCATTGCCGCGTGAAGGACAAGGAGGTTGAAATGAGAATCATCTTTATCTCACATCCTTGTGTTTCTCGCGGCGGCGGCCACCACTTCTCGTCTCGCGTCCGGTAACCTTAGGTGGGCATCGTTCTGCCATCAATGCTGGTTGATAATAGAGTATCTGATTTTTATTTCCGTCAGCATTGTTGGTCAGAAAGGTGCCTCAAATTCACGCTACATCACGACATGTCAAGAACGAAGAAGTTGTTTACCCAGGGCCGGGCCATTAATCTGGCTGTGGCATGTTGTGTTGAACCATCACTCAGCCAGGTTGATGTACTCGGACCTGGGGACAATCGTCGAGTTAACCTTCCAAGACGTCGACAACACCGGGCAGTGCTACCGACGTGACGAAGATGAGTTATCAATATATTTAGAGTAACGTAAGTAGGGTGTCAGGTAGAAATATAAATTTAACCTTACAGTGTTAACTCATTTCAATTTGAAAATGAAGGTTGATATCAAGATGGCAGATCGTCCATGTAAGTTTTTCGTTGCTTAAAGTTAAATCCTCTATCTCCATGAATGGCTGTCAGATTATATGCTGTCACTCAGTGCGTGACCTTGAGTAGTGTTGCTTGTTCATAGTATTCCTGTAAACATTTGCCATTTAGTAATAAATATAATATAAATATATATTTTATCTGAAACGTGTTATGATTGAAGCTCATTTTGTACTCTCGCGTTAAATAATTTTTATCAAATCAATAAGTTGTGTGGAGTTTGTTTAGTGTTTCTATTGTTATCTAAGGCAATCACAATAAAAATGTAATATATTCATGATTATTGATTGTTACGTTTCATCTGGAGAAAACATTCAAATTAATTTTTTATCTTGCCAAAGCAATACTTTCTTTAAACATTGTCAGCGTATGACTTTGTCCAAACGTATTCAAATAACAAACAATCGTAGCCTGATACAAAATGTATACTATATCATCTTAAAAAAATAATAATAAAAAATAAAAAATAACAGTGAGTGTGATTCTAGACAGCACAGTAAGAAGAACACATAGAGTACGAGGAAAATGTCTAGTTGAGCCGACTCTTGTTGCTGGTTGTATCATACAGTGTTATGAATTCTGTTAGACAGGCATCAATAAGAGTTGGCTGGGCTTTGTTTCTCTATGTACTGCGTGTGTGGAGCCGAATGAAAAAGCATTCATGCTGCCACATGAGAACGAATAAAACACAAGAGACAAGAACGAAGTTAACGGTGAAATACCCAGGGCCGGGACATCAATCTGGTTGTGGAATGTTGTGTACAATCATTTAGCAGCCAGCTTGGTGAACTCGGACCTGTGCACAATCGTCGAGTCAACCTCCAAAGATGGGAGACTCAACAAGGCGGTGCCATCGTCAAGAAGTAGAGTAGTAGCAATAGTAGTATTTATGAGTAGTAGATAGTCAGTCATACGTAAGCAATTGGTAACAGAAGGAGGTATAATGTTATAATAGTTGAGTAAAGTTTGAAGTCAACATAGTTTTGGAGTGACAGGTTTGGTCACAAACGAAAAAAAACACCGGTTTGATAATTTTAATTTGAGTGTAATGTGCAATAAACTTTTTTGTTTTAATAAATTAAATTTAAAAATGTGCAAAACGGAGAGATTAGAATACATACACAGAAGGGTGACGTAAATACATTGTTGTTCTGTTATCCTTTTGCAATAAATGTAAAAGTAAATTCCATGTGTACGAGTTTTTAATTTGTATTTAAAATTTTCTAAATAATATTTTTTTTTATTATTTGAAATGCATGGTGCATAACCAAGAAATATTCTGTAAAATAGCTTATATTATTCATTAAAAATGCGTGTATGGAACATTCAACTAGGAGAATTTGGAACATGCCACATAAAGTTGGGGGATGTAAAATGTGAATCATCTTCATCTCACTTCCTTGAATTTCTCGCGGCGGCGGCCACCACTTCTCGTCACGCGTCCGGTAACCTTGGGTAGGCATCGTTCTGCCATCAATGCAAGTTTTCAATAGAGTTATATGATTCCTATCAAAGCTTCCATTGACGGTCAGAAAGGTGTTCCACATTCACACTGCAACAAAGCAAGACAAGAATATGAAGACGTTGAAATATCCACGGGGTTTGTGCCATCAATCTGGTTGTGAAATGTTGTGAACTATCTATCATATCGCTGCCAGCCTGATCTACTCAGACCTGGGGACAATCGTTCAGATCACCTCCCAAGACGGCGACTCCGCGGGGCAGTGGATTGTCATGTCATTTCATGTCATTATCGTGACAGGATTGTTCAAATTTTGGGTTTTGTAAAGTGAAGTTGGAAGACATTGTATTTACTGCATAACTGGTATGTCATGTGCAGGGACTGACATCAAGGTATAGGAGGCATATGAGACAATTACGATCAATGCTTGAGATCCTTCAATGACCACTAGATTTGAACATTTTTGCAGTAGTTTATCACCTGGTTTACTTTGTTCCGATTTGTTATAATCTATGTGCAATTAAAGGTGTATTTTTATTGTGGTTCCGAAAATTTGTTTTACTTACTCAACCACGCTTCGTATTTGATCTGATATCAAGTTAAGATTCATCGGCCATTTCCTCGTAAAGGATCAGGAGGTAGAAATGGTGAATCAAGCTCATCTCACTACCGTGTCATTCACTCGGCTTCGACTACTTCTACCCGCGCTGCCGGAAACCTTAGGTGGGCATTGTTCTGCCGTCAATGCTAGTTTGTTATAGAGTTATTTGAATCCTATCACAGATAGCATTGACGGTCAGAATGGTGCACCACATTCACGAATCACGCTACAAGGCAAGACAAAACGAAGACGTCGTTGAAATTGCCCAGGGCCTGGCCATCAATCTGGTTGTGGCATGTTGTGTAGAATCATTACACGGCCTGGTTGATGCACTTGGAGCTGGGGACAATCGTCGAGATCACCTCCCAAGACGGTGACTCCACAGGGCAGTGCTGTCGACAAGAAGAAGAAGTTTAGTGGATATAGTATGCGATGGTAACAGCAGGAGATAAAACATTAACTTACAATGTCCACCCATATCCATTTCCGATTATGTTGACTTCCCTTTGAAGATAATGGATGATTTTAATATGCAGATTCCGTAATGAAATGTAAGGATAAATGTTATGATAAACTAGCTGGGCCCCCAATGTAATGATAGCTAGCTGCCACTAATGTAATGTCCGGCCCATAGTTATCAATCAGTCGATCAATAGTTAATACTGATCAATAACAGGACACTGTTGGACTATTTATCCAGAGGGAGTACTGCTTTAAGGAGGGTCATGAAGGTTCTACGTTAGAATCATAAGTCAATGAATTAAACTAACACTTTTAATAAAAAGGCACAAAGAGCACTTCATAATATGATGTTAAAATCCGCACACTTATTGCTTTATCCTGCAAACACTTCCATCTTACGTGGTGGTCATGATAAGAGAGACCGTTTTGCACACAAAACGGTAGGAGGGGAAATAGCAGAGTTTCTCCTTATTTCCTGGGTTGCATAGGATTATAGGTATGCGTTTTACATTCTAAGTACAGTCACTCGGCCAATACAAAAGTTATTAACACAATTTGTTCCAATCAGCTTTACAATTCTCTTAGTGAAGTGTGTTTTGGTTCGGAATATACATTGCTGACTTTGCAGAGGTTTGTTATTTCAAAGTGACGTAATCTGTCAGCCAGTGCCGATAAAAAGAATTCTGTACTGCATTTCTTATCATTGTAATGTAATGTCTATTTAAAATCCCAATATAGGAACCAATAACCAATCGAAAACCAATCGGTGTTATGGCTATTGATTTTATGTCCTTGTATGGTATTTGTTGAGCGGAGTTAAATCCTTCATCCTCTATGATTGGCTGTCCGGTTTAGAAAACATACACCATAATTTATTAACTGAGATATTTATGTGTACATCTCTTGTGTTGAATACATTTTTTACAAGTCATTAAGTTGTTTATGTGTTGTATGTTTTCTGCACTTTTTATTTTCTTTAGAATAATTCGTTTAAAATTTAAAATGCTGTTGATTGGATTTCTGGTGACACATTACATTAAAATAATGACTTTAGATCATGACCAAGACCAATACTTTTAGTAAACAATGTAGTTACCGGGTACTCGCTTACTCGTCTAACAAATACTTTTACGTTTTCCTAGTAATAATATGCAGATTGTTCTTGAATGTTTATTGTGAAGGAAGTTTAATTCTTCCAGCTTTATGATTGGCTGTCTAGATCTGAAAACATTTTCCGTCTTGCAATAACTGAGATCTTTATTTAAACATATCTTGCGTTGTGTACCGTAACACTTTCAAATGTCTTACGGTTGTTTACGTGGTGTATATAATCCGCTCATTTAATCATCTGGGATCAAGATGTTAAAAATATAATTGTTGATTATTTTGTATGGCGATACATTACAATAAAGACTTTCGATCTTCACAAAAACATAGTTTACATAATAAGTCAGTGCACTTCGTTTCAAACAAATCACTTACAGTTGTAGTGTGCTACAAATATTACATCTCAGATTAAACCGAGCATCCAAAATATTATCTTTGTTAACAAGTTCAGGTCAATCTAAAAGATACCTCAATGGCAATACACTTTCACCTTACTTGTTATTTAGCTAAATCACACTGAGGTATACTTGACTCTCAGGTGGTTTAGTTAAAAAACAAGTGGGAGTGACGTAGCAAATACTCGAGACAACACGGTTTGAAGAAGACATCGACTACGACGAGAGAAATATAACCCAGGGCCGGGCCATCAATCTGGTTGTGGAATGTTGAGTAGAATCATATCACAGCCAGCTTGGTGAAATCGGGCCTGGGGACAATCCTCGAGATAACCTCCCAAGACGGCGACACCGCGTTGCAGTGCTATTTTCAAGAAGAAGATGAAGAAGAAAATAAGTTAATATAGTTGGCGATGGTAACTGCAGGAGATAAAATATTACCTTACAATGTCCACCCATATCCGTTTCAGATTGTGATGACTTCGTTTTGATGATAATGGTTGATATCAATATTGCGTATTGTAATTGTATGGTTTTTGTTGAGCGGAGTTAAATCCTTCATGCCCTATTACTGGCTGTCCGGTTTTGAAAACATACACCATCTTTTAATAAATGAGATATTTATGAGTTCATCTCTTGTGTTGAATACATTTTTTACAAGTGATTAAGTTGTCTATGTGTTGTATATATTCTGCACTATTTATTATCTTTAAAACAAATAAGTTTTTAAAATTGTAAATGTTGTTGATTAGATTTCTGGTTATACATTACATTACAATAATGACTTTCAATCGTGACCAAGACCAATACATTTTGTAAAAATGTAGTTACCGGGTACTCGCTTACTCGTCTAACAAATACTTTTGCGTTTTCCTAGTAATAATATGCAGATTGTTCTTGTATGTTTATTGTGAAGGAAGTTTAATTCTTCCAGCTTTATGATTGGCTGTCTAGATCTGAAAACATTTCCGTCTTGCAATAACTGAGAAATTTATTTAAACATATCTTGCGTTATGTACTGTAACACTTTCAATTGTCATACGGTTGTTTATGTGTTGTATGTTATCTGCTCATTTAATCATCTAGGAACATGATGTTAAAAATTTAAAATTTCTGTTGATTATTTTGTATGGTGATACATTACATTAAAAACTTTCGATCTTCACAAAAACCTATTTTATATAATCAAGTCAGTGCACTACGTTTCAAACAAATCACTTAAAGAGTTGTAGTGTGCTACAAATATTACATCTCAGATAAAATCGAGCATCCAAAATATTATCTTTGTTAACAAGTTCAGGTCAATCTAAAAGATACCTCAATGGCAATACACTTTCACCTTACTTGTTATTTAGCTTAATCACACTGAGGTATACTTGACTCTCAGGTGGTTTAGTTAAAAAACAAGTGGGAGTGACGTAGATAATACTCGAGACAACACGGTTTAAAGAAGACATCGACTACGACGAGAGAAATATAACCCAGGGCCGGGCCATCAATCTGGTTGTGGAATGTTGAGTAGAATCATATCACAGCCAGCTTGGTGAACTCGGGCCTGGGGACAATCCTCGAGATAACCTCCCAAGACGGCGACACCGCGTTGCAGTGCTATTGTCAAGAAGAAGAAGATGAAGAAGAAAATAAGTTGATATAGTTGGCGATGGTAACTGCAGGAGATAAAACATTTAACTCACAATGTCCATCCATATCCATTTCAGATTATGTTGACTTCCATTTGAAGATAATGGTTGATTTTAATATGCAGATTGTCCTTAAATAAAATTTTGTAGGAAGCCTGCCCAGGGTGCAATTTATGCTCCTCTTCAGGTGTCTTACTAGGTATGTTGCGGATAGGATATTGTGAAGGGATGTCCGAGGGCTGTTTAAGAGGACTCAATCTCTTTTGCATTCGCATTAACGACTGAGGGAAACTTCGGAAAAACCTTTAGTCAGGAATGCTTATGACTTAGGACCTTCCGAATCAGTGTCGCGCGCTTAACGCTCGAGCCAACACTGTCAGTATCCACCGTATGGTTTTTGTTGAACGGAGTTAAATACTTCATGATCAATGATTGGCTGTCCGGTTTTGAAAACATACACCATCATTTAATAACTGAGATATTTATGTGTACATCCCTTGTGTTGAATACATTTTTTACTTGTCATTAAGTTGTTTATGTGTTGTATGTATTCTGCACTTTTTATGATCTTTAGAACAATCTTGCTTTGCTTATCTTGCCATTTGCCATAGAAAAATATGAATGTCGAAATAGAAAGGTAAATAAGACATGTGAGAAAGAATAAGGTCCGGCCATGACCACTAAATTTTGAAGTTTTTTCAGTTGTTTGAAATCTGATTTACTATGTTTTGAAGTGTTGATCTAATTTGTGTGTTACATGAGGTGAAATTTTAAAAAGGTTCTCACTTAACTAACTCGATCAAGATTCGTGTTTGAGGTTTTCGTCAAATCAAGACAGATCGGCCATTGCCGCGTGAAGGACAAGGAGGTTGAATGTGAATCATCTTCATCTCACTACCTTGTCTTTCTCGCGGCGGCGGCCACCACTTCTCGTCACGCGTCCGGCAACCTTAGGTGGGCATCGTTCTGCCATCAATGCTGGTTTGTTATAGAGTTATCTGATTCCTATCACATACAGCATTCATGGTCAGAGAGGTGTTCTGCATTCACGCTGCAACAAGGCAAGACAAGTTTGAAGACTTCCTTGATATAACCCAGGGCCAGGCCATCAATCTGGTTGTGAAATGTTGTGTAGTATCATATCACAGCCAGCTCGATGAACTCGGGCCTGGGGACAATCGTCGAGTTAACCTCCCAAGACTGCAATTCAGCAGAGAATTGCTATCGACAAGAAGAAGAAGAAGATAAGTTGATGTAGTTCGAGATGGTTACTGCAGGAGATACAATGTTACCTCACAATTTCCACTCACATACGTTTCAGATTGTATTGACTTCCTTTTGAAGGTAATAGTTGGTATCAATATGTCAGATTGTCATTGTAAGTTTTTTGTTGATTAAATATTAGTTTTCTTTCTCCACGATTGTCTGTCCGGTTATGAAAAATTTGCCCTCTTGCAACAACTGACATGTATTTGTTCATATCTTGCTTAGTGTAATTCCTTAACATGTCATTAAGATCTTTATGTGTTGTATGTTGTCTAAACATTTAACTATCTAACACCATAACATTAAGAGTTTTTATTGTTGTTGAATATTTACTTGCTGATACATTATATAACAATAATTATTTTTGGCCTTCACAATGGACTACTTTTTAAAATCATGTCAGTATAATTTTTTATTTTTTATTAATTAAATCGGTCAGTTTTATCACGTCACAAATGCTACATTTTAGGTTAAACCGAGAATGCAAAACAGTATCATTGTTAACCTCCAGCAATAACCAGTTCCATATAAGAAGTGCCTCAATGGAATTATTGTTTCACTTTACTTGTTTTTGTACTTGATCAGACAGAAATATACTTGAATTCTTCTAGGCTAGTGAAATGTGTAAATTACTTATGAAAGGTGTTTGAGGCATGTAAAAACATAACCATGAAAGCTTGATGTCCTTCAATATCTGGTTTACTATGTTTTAAATTTGTTTTAATTTATATGCAATTTGAGGTGTATTTTCCAAATGGTTCTCCACATTTGATTACCCAACTCGATCACGATTCCTTTTTTAGTTTTCGTCTAACCAAAAAAGATCGGCCATTGCCGCGTGAAGGACAAGGAGGTTGAGATGTGAATCACCTTCATCTCACTACCTTGTCTTTCTCGCGGCGGCGGCCACCACTTCTCGTCACGCGTCCGGCAACCTTAGGTGGGCATCGTTCTGCCATCAATGCTGGTTGATAATAGAGTATCTGATTTTTATTTCCGTCAGCATTGTTGGTCAGAAAGGTGCCTCACATTCACGCTACATCATGACATGTCAAGAACGAAGAAGTTGTTTACCCAGGGCCGGGCCATTAATCTGGCTGTGGCATGTTGTGTTGAACCATCACTCAGCCAGGTTGATGTACTCGGACCTGGGGACAATCGTCGAGTTAACCTTCCAAGACGCCGACAACACAGGGCAGTGCTACCGACGTGACGAAGATGAGTTATCAATATATTTAGAGTAACGTAAGTAGGGTGTCAGGTAGAAATATAAATTAAACCTTACAGTGTTAACTCATTTCAATTTGAAAATGAAGGTTGATATCAAGATGGCAGATCGTCCATGTAAGTTTCTCGTTGCTTAAAGTTTAATCCTCTATCTCCATGAATGGCTGTCAGATTATATGCTGTCACTCAGTGCGTGACCTTGAGTAGTGTTGCTTGTTCATAGTATTCCTGTAAACATTTGCCATTTTTTTTCTTTTTTAATGTTTTCTTTTTCTTTTTCTTTTCTTTTCTTTTCTTTTCTTTTCTTTTCTTTTCTTTTCTTTTCTTTTCTTTTCTTTTCTTTTCTTTTCATTCTCCACCCTTTTTTATATTTGATTCATTCATTAAATGCATATAATATCATTCAATTTGTTACCAAAATTCTTGTGTTAAATACATTGTTGTTGTAATGCTACTATTTCAAATATTTACGAAAATGTAATTTATTGTTGTTTCTGCATCTATGTAATTAGATTTATTTAGTTGTCCTCCTTTGTAAATCAGTTTTTATAACTGAATAGGATAGACGTTAAATAAATAAATAAATAAATAGTAATATATATTTTATCTGAAACGTGTTATGATTGAAGCTCATTTTGTACTCTCGCGTTAAATAATTTTTATCAAATCAATAAGTTGTGTGGAGTTTGTTTAGTGCTTATATTGTTATCTAAGGCAATCACGATTAAAATGATATATATTCATGATTATTGAGTGTTACGTTTCATCTGGAGAAAACATTCAAATTAAATTTTTATCTTGCCAAAGCAATACTTTCTTTAAACATTGTCAGTGTATGACTTTGTCCAAACGTATTCAAATTACAAAAAATCGTAGCCTAATACAAAATGTATACTATATCATCTTAAAAAAATTAATTAATATCAAACCCTATTTCCAACTAAGTCGGGTAGGGGGTGGGAGGGTCCCACCACATTCTTGGCTCCATGGGGTTATCGAAGCCGGCTAGCCATGCCTGACGCTTCTCCCACATCATCTTTTTCTTCCTCTGCGTCATCAACTTCACTTTCTTCCTCTCCTCTGTCTTCTTCCTCAGGGCCCTCCACCAGTTTGTTCCATGTTTTTCGTTCTTCCCAACATTTTTCTTGGTTAATCCTTTCCCAAGCTGCATTTCTTTTTTTCAAATTCATTGCTATAACTTCTTCCCATCTCAGTCTGGGCCTCCCTCTTTTTCTCTGTTTGTTTCCTGCATCTTCTTCATACTGTACCTTAGGGATCCTGTCCTTCTGCATCCTCTTCATATGTCCAAACCGCCTCAGCCTTTCTTTCCCTAGCTTAAAGTTTAAACTCTCTACTCCTAGCTCTTTCCTTATCTTCGTGCTCCTCATCTTATTAATCTTCGTACTTTTCCCCATAACCATCACTTTACTCTTGTCAATGCTTATCTCTAGTCCAAATTCTTCTGTACGTTCATTCCATTTCTCCACTTTCTTCTGTACCGCTTCCCATAACTACACACATATGAGTATATCGACAGCATATATTAAGGTTCTAGACGACTCTGGCCCACCCCTCTCCACTTTCCTCAATATCTCGTCGAGTACTATATTGAAGAGCATTGGTGACAGTACACTCCCTTGTCTAAGACCTGTCTTGACTTCAAACCAATCCGTTCTGCCATCCTTAGTTTCCACGCAACTCACATTCTTCACATACATACTCTGTACTCTTTCCACCAATCTGATATCAATCTTCTTTTTTCGGAGGCATTCCCAAACTCTCTCTCT
The DNA here is from genome assembly GCA_024449915.1 of Sweltsa coloradensis. Classification (NCBI taxonomy): domain Eukaryota; kingdom Metazoa; phylum Arthropoda; class Insecta; order Plecoptera; family Chloroperlidae; genus Sweltsa; species Sweltsa coloradensis. The sequence continues at coordinate 25,985 of JAMZAV010005245.1, forward strand.
GGGCATCCTGTCATAGGCCTTTGTAAGATCCAGAAAAACCATCCATACCTCCTCCCCCTTTTCCCTTTCTCTTTCCATGAGCTGTCTTATTGAGAAAATCAAGTCCACGGTTGACCGTCCACTTCTGAAACCATGTAGCTCCTCCCTCAAGCCTCTTTCCACCTTTTCTTTCATTCTCTTTTCTAGCACTTTTTCATACAACTTGGCACATTGGCAAAGTAGAGTGACACCTCTATAATTACTACACTATCTGGGGACAATCCTCGAGATAACCTCCCAAGACGGCGACACCGCGTTGCAGTGCTATTTTCAAGAAGAAGAAGATGAAGAAGAAGATAAGTTGATAAAATTGGCGATGGTCACTGCAAGAGATAGAATATTACCTTACTAGGAAAACGCTTAAGTCCCGCCGCGTTGTTGGATGAGCGTAATTGGTGCATTGACCTGCCATGTGTACGTTATGCAGATTTTCTGTTGTTTTGTGAAAAAATTATTACTAAGTCGATTTTTTTTAAAATTAAATTAAATAAGAAATAAACTTAATTCTTTTATTTTTTCTTAATCGTCATTTTAAAAAAAGAAAAAATCGTAAAATTGCTATTTTCATAAGAAATAAATGTTTGTTTTCTAATTAAGTTAATTTGGAAGAGAATATGCTCACTGCATCACTAGTATGATATGAGTGGTAACTCACATCTAGGTTTCACCATAATTATATCATGATACAGTTTTTTTCTGGATCATTGGGATATTTAATTTTTTGTAGGCTAGTGAAATGTGGAAATTACTTACGAAAGGTGTTGGAGGCATGGCAAAACATAACCATTAAGGCTAAATGTCCTGCAATACTTAGTTTACAATGTTTTGAAGTTGTTATAATTTATATGCAATTTAAGGTGAATTTTCCAAATGGTTCTCCACATTTGATGACGTAACTCGATCACAATTTGTGTTTTTGCTTTCGTCTCGTCTAAACTGATCGGCCATTGCCGCGTGAAGGACAAGGAGGTTGAAATGAGAATCATCTTTATCTCACATCCTTGTGTTTCTCGCGGCGGCGGCCACCACTTCTCGTCTCGCGTCCGGTAACCTTAGGTGGGCATCGTTCTGCCATCAATGCTGGTTGATAATAGAGTACCTGATTTTTATTTCCGCCAGCATTGTTGGTCAGAAAGGTGCCTCACATTCACGCTACATCATGACATGTCAAGAACGAAGAAGTTGTTTACCCAGGGCCGGGCCATTAATCTGGCTGTGGCATGTTGTGTTGAACCATCACTCAGCCAGGTTGATGTACTCGGACCTGGGGACAATCGTCGAGTTAACCTTCAAAGACGCCGACAACACAGGGCAGTGCTACCAACGAGAAGAAGATGAGTTATCAATATATTTAGAGTAACGTAAGTGGGGTGTCAGGTAGAAATATAAATTTAACCTTACAGTGTTAACTCATTTCAATTTGAAAATGAAGGTTGATATCAAGATGGCAGATCGTCCATGTAAGTTTCTCGTTGCGTGAAGTTTAATCCTCTATCTCCATGAATGGCTGTCAGAATATATGAAGTCACTCAGTGCGTGACCTAGAGTAGTGTTGCTTGTTCATAGTATTCCTGTTAACATTTGCCATAAGTAATAAATATAATAATATGTATATATAATTCATCTGAAACGTTTTATGATTTAAGTTTCATTTGTACTATCGCGTTAACTCCTTTTTATCAAATCAATAAGTTGTGAGGAGTTTGTTTACTGCTTATATTGTTGTCTTAGGCAATCACGATTAAAATGTAATATATTAATGATTATGGATTGTAACGTTTCAACTGGAGAAAACATTCAGTTTGAATTTTGATCTTGCCAAAGCCATACTTTCAATAAACACTGTCAGCGTATGAATTTGTCCAAACGTATGCAAATTACAAAAAATCGTAGCTCGATACAAAATGTTTATTATATCATCTCAAATAAAAATAATAAAAAAATTAAAAAAATAACAGTGGGTGTGACTTGAGACAGCACAGTAAGAAGAACACATAAAGTACGATGAAAATATCGAGTTAAGCCGACTCTTGTTACTGGTTGTCTCATACAGTGTTATGAATTCTTTTAGGCAGTCATCAAAAAGAGTTGGCTGGGCATTGTTTCTTAAGGGAGCCGAATGAAGAAGCATTCATGCTGCCACATGAGGACGAATAAAACACAAGAGACAAGAACGAAGTTAACGGTGAAATACGCAGGCCCGGGACATCAATCTGGTTGTGGAATGTTGTGTACAATCATTTACAGCCAGCTTGGTGAACTCTGACCTGTGGACAATCGTCGAGTTAACCTCCAAAGACCGGGACTCAACAAGGCGGTGCCATCGACAAGAAGAAGAGTAGTAGCAATAGAAGTATTTATGAGTAGTAGATAAAGTTAGTCCAACGTAAAAAATTGGTAACAGAACGAGGTATAATGTCACCAAACATTGTCCACCCACTTTTGCTTCAGTTTGTGTTGTCTTCCTGTTGAAGACTGGTGTTGATAACAAGATAGCTGGTTGCCCTGCTTGGTAATAGTTGAGTGAAGTTTGAAGTAAACATAGTTTAGGAGAGACAGGTTTTAGTCTCAAACGAAAAAAATACCGGTTTAATTTTTTTAAATTTGAGTGTTATGTGCAGTAAACTTTTATATTTTACTAAATCAAAATTCAATTTTAAAAAAGGTGCATAATGGACAGATTAGAATACATACACAGAAGTCTTTGAAGCGAGTACATTGTTGTTCTGTTATCCTTTTGCAATAAATGTAAAAGTATATTCCATATGTACGAGTTTATATTTTATATTTTAAATATTTTAAAAAAATGTTTGAAGTGCATAGTGTATATACAAAAAAATATTCTGTAAACTTATTTTATTCATTAAAGATGCGTGTTTGGAACATTCAACTAGGTGAATTTGGCATATGCCACATAAAGTTGGGGGATGTGAGATGTGAATCATCTTCATCTCACTTCCTTGACTTTCTCCCGGCGGCGGCCACCACTTCTCGTCACGCGTCCGGTAACCTTGGGTGGGCATCGTTCTGCCATCAATGCAAGTTTTCAATAGAGTTATATGATTCCTATCAAAGCTTCCATTGACGGTCAGAAAGGTGTTCCACATTCACACAGCAACAAAGCAAGACAAGAATGAAGACGTTGAAATACCCACGGCCGTGCCATCAATCTGGTTGTGAAATGTTGTGAACTATCTTATCGCTGCCAGCCTGATGTACTCGAACCTGGGGACAATCGTTCAGATCACCTCCCAAGACGGCGACTCCGCGGGGCAGTGGATTGTCATGTCATGTCATTATCGTGACAGGATTGTTCTAATTGGTTTCTAGTTAAAGTGAAGTTGGAAGACATTGTGTTTACTGCATAACTGGTATGTCATGTGCAGGGACTGACATCAAGGTATAGGAGGCATATGAGACAATTACGATCAATGCTTGAGATCCTTCAATGACCACTAGATTTGAACATTTTTGCAGTAGTTTATCACCTGGTTTACTTTGTTCCGATTTGTTATAATCTATGTGCAATTTTAGGTGTATTTTCATTGTGGTTCGGAAATTTTTTTTAATAACTCAACCACGCTTCGTATTTGAGCTGATATCAAGTTAAGATCTATCGGCCATTTCCTCGTATAGGATCAGGAGGTAGAAATGTGAATCAAGCTCATCTCACTAACGTGTCATTCACTCGGCTTCGACTACTTCTACCCGCGCTGCCGGAAACCTTAGGTGGGCATTGTTCTGCCGTCAATGCTAGTTTGTTATAGAGTTATTTGAATCCTATCACAGATAGCATTGACGGTCAGAATGGTGCACCTCATTCACGAATCACGTTACAAGGCAAGAAACAACGAAGACGTCGTTGAAATTACGCAGGGCCGGGCCATCAATCTGGTTGTGGCATGTTGTGTAGAATCATTACACGGCCAGGTTGATGTACTCGGACCTGGGGACAATCGTCGAGATCACCTCCCAAGACGCTGACTCCAAAGGGCAGTGCTGTCGACAAGAAGAATATAGTGGATATGATATATAATAGTGGATATAGTAAGCGATGGTAACAGCAGGAGATAAAACATTAACTTACAATGTCCACCCATATCCATTTCCGATTATGTTGACTTCCCTTTGAAGATAATGGATGATTTTAATATGCAGATTCCGTAATGAAATGTAAGTCCAAATGTTATGATAGCTAGCTGCCACCAAATGTAATGATAGCTAGCTGCCACCAAATGTAATGTCCGGCCGATAGTTATCAATCAGTCGATCAATAGTCAATACTGATCAATAAATATCGGGACACTGTTAGACTATCCAGAGGGAGTACTGCTTTGAGGAGGGTCATGAAGGTTCTACGTTAGAATCATAACTCAATGAATTAAACTAACACTTTTAATAAAAAGGCACATAGAGCACTTCATAATATGATGTTAAAATCCGCACACTTATTGCTTTATCCTGCAAACACTTCCATCTTACGTGGTGGTCATGATAAGAGAGACCGTTTTGCACACAAAACGGTAGGAGGGAAAATAGCGGAGTTTCTCCTTATTTCCTGGGTTGCATAGGATTATAGGTATGCGTTTTACATTCTAAGTACAGTCACTCGGCCAATACAAAAGTTATTAACACAATTTGTTCCAATCAGCTTTACAATTCTCTTAGTGAAGTGTGTTTTGGTTCGGAATGTACATTGCTGACTTTGCAGAGGTTTGTTATTTCAAAGTGACGTAATCTGTCAGCCAGTGCCGATAAAGTGAACTCTGTACTGCATTTCTTAGCATTGTAATGTAATGTCTATTTAAAATCCCAATATAGGAACCAATAACCAATCGAAAACCAATCGGTGTTATGGCTATTGATTTTATGTCCTTGTATGGTATTTGTTGAGCGGAGTTAAATCCTTCATGCTCTATGATTGGCTGTCCGGTTTAGAAAACATACACCATAATTTAATAACTGAGATATTTATGTGTACATCTCTTGTGTTGAATACATTTTTTACAAGTCATTAAGTTGTTTATGTGTTGTATGTTTTCTGCACTTTTTGTTATCTTTAGAACAATTCGTTTAAAATTTAAAATGCTGTTGATTGGATTTCTGGTGACACATTACATTACAATAATGACTTTAGATCATGACCAAGGCCAATACTTTTTGTAAACAATGTAGTTACCGGGTACTCGCTAACTCGTCTAACAAAGACTTTGGCGTTCTCCTAGTATTAATATGCAGATTGTCCTTGTATGTTTATTGTGAAGGAAGTTTAATTATTTGTGCTCTATGATTGATTGGCTGTCTGGATCTGAAAACATTTACCGTCTTGATATAACTGAGATCTTTATTTAAACATATCTTGCGTTATGTACTGTAACACTTTCAATTGTCATACGGTTGTTTATGTGTTGAATATTATCTGCTCATTTAATCATCTGGGATCAAGATGTTAAAAATTTAATTGTTGATTATTTTGTATGGCGATACATTACATTAAAAACTTTCATCTTCACAAAAACCTATTTTATATAATCGTCAGTGCACTACATTTCAACAAATCACTTAGAGTTGTAGTGTGCTGCAAATATTACATCTCAGATTAAATCGAGCATCCAAAATATTATCTTTGTTAACAAGTTCAGGTCAATCTAAAAGATACCTCAATGGCAATACACTTTCACCTTACTTGTTATTTAGCTTAATCACACTGAGGTATACTTGACTCTCAGGTGGTTTAGTTAAAAAAAAAGTGGGAGTGACGTAGCAAATACTTGAAACATCACGGTTTGAAGAAGACATCGACTACGACGAGAGAAATATAACCCAGGGCCGGGCCATCAATCTGGTTGTGGAATGTTGAGTAGAATCATATCACAGCCAGCTTGGTGAACTCGGGCCTGGGGACAATCCTCGAGATAACCTCCCAAGACGGCGACACCGCGTTGCAGTGCTATTTTCAAGAAGAAGAAGATGAAGAAGAAGATAAGTTGATAAAATTGGCGATGGTAACTGCAAGAGATAGAATATTACCTTACAATGTCCACTCATATCCGTTTTAGATTGTGATGACTTCGTTTCGATGATAATGGTTGATATCAATATTGCGTATTGTCCTTGTATGTTTTTTGTTGAGTAAAGTAAATTTAAATCCTTCTTGATCTATGATAAGCTGTCCGGATCTGAAAACATTAGCCCTCTTCAATAACTGACACATTTATTTGTTAATATCTTGCTTTGTGTAACTCTGTAACAATCTGAGCATGTTTTAAATGTTGTTGAATATTTACTTAAAAGTTTTAAATTTTTGAATATTTACTTAATGGTACATAAGTAACAATAATGACTTCGATCTTCACAAAGACCTATTTTTACATTCATGTCAGTATACTATTTTGTTAAAATTTAAATAAATCAATAAGAGATGTATCACAACACATATTATATTATATGATATATATTATAAAATAATATATATTCAATATATAAAATATACAATATATATATATAATATAATATATATATATATATAGTTTATATATATTTATTAATATTATTATATAATATAATATAACTGACATCTAGGTTTCACCATAATAGTATCATGATAAACTTATTTTCTTGATCATTGGAAAATTTAAATGTTCTAGGCTAGTGAAATGTCGAAATTGCTTACGAAAGTTGTTGGAGGCAAGTAAAAACATAACCATCATAGCTTAAGTTTGTGCAATATATTGCTTACTATGTTTTGAAGTTGTTTTTTTTAAAATGCAATTTGAGGTGTCTTTTCAAAACGGTTCTCCACATTTGATAACCTGACTCGATCACGAGTCGTGTTTGAACTTTCATTTAGTCAAGACTGATCGGCTATTGCCGCATGAAGGACAAGGAGGTTGAAACGTGAATCATCTTCATCTCACTACCTTGTGTTTCTCGCGGCGGCGGCCACCACTTCTCGTCACTCGTCCGGCAACCTTGGGTGGGCATCGTTCTGCCATCAATGCAAGTTTTCAATAGAGTTATATGATTCCTATCAAAGCTTCCATTGACGGTCAGAAAGGTGTTCCACATTCACACTGCAACAAAGCAAGACAAGAATATGAAGACGTCGAAATATACACGGGTGTGCCATCAATCTGGTTGTGAAATGTTGTGAACTATCTATCATATCGCTGCCAGCCTGATGTACTCGGACCTGGGGACAATCGTTCAGATCACCTCCCAAGACGGCGACTCCGCGGGGCAGTGGATTGTCATGTCATTATCGTGACAGGATTGTCCGAGTTGGTTTCTAGTGCAGGGGAAGTTGGTAGACATTGTATTTACTGATAACTGGTTAGTCATGTGTGGGGACTGACAGCAAGGTATAGGATGCATATGAGACAATAACGATCCATGCTTGAGATCCTTCAATGACCACTAAATTTGAACTTTTTTTGCAGTAGTTTATCACCTGGTTTACTTTGTTCCGATTTGTTCTAATCTATGTGCAATTTTAGGTGTATTTTTATTGTGGTTCCGAAAATTTGTTTAACTAACTCAACCCGCTTCGTTTTGAGCTGATATCAAGTTAAAATTCATCGGCCATTTCCTCGTCAAGGATCAGGAGGTAGAAATGTGAATCAAGCTCACCCTCACTACCGTGTCATTCACTCGGCTTCGACTACTTCTACCCCGCGCTGCCGGAAACCTTGGGTTTGGGCATTGTTCTCCCCGTCAATGCTAGTTTGTTATAGAGTTATTTGAATCCTATCACAGATAGCATTGACGGTCAGAATGGTGAAACCACATTCACGAATCACGCTACAAGGCAAGACAAAACGAAGACGTCGTTGAAATTGCCCAGGGCCTGGCCATCAATCTGGTTGTGGCATGTTGTGTAGAATCATTACAGGGCCCAGGTTGATGTACTCGGACCGGGGGAAACAATCGTCGAATCATCTCCCAAGACGGTGACTCCACAGGGCAGTGCTGTCGACAAGAAGAAGAATTTAGTGGTTTATAGTATAGTCCTATGCGATGGTAACAACGGGAGATAAAACATTAAACTCACAATGTCCATCCATATCCATTTCAGATTATGTTGACTTCCATTTGAAAATAATGGTTGAAAATTTTGTAGGAAGCCTGCCAGGATGCAATTTTTGCTCCTCTTAAAGGTGTCTTACTAGGTATATTGCGGATAGTATATTGTGAAGGGATGTCCGGGGGCTGTTTAAGAGGATTCAATCCCTTGCATTCGCATTAACGACTGAAAAAACCTAGGAAAAAAAAAAAAAAACCTTCAGTCAGAATGCTGGTCCTCAAACGGGATTTGAACTTAGGACCTCCCGAATCAATGTCGCGCGCTAAACGCTCGAGCCACCACTGTCGGTATCCACCTTGGTATGGTTTTTGTTGAACGGAGTTAAATACTTCATGATCTATGATTGGCTGTCCGGTTTTGAAAACATAAAACCATCATTTAATAACTGAGATATTTTTGTGTACTTCCCTGGTGTTAAATGCATTTTTTTACTTGTCATTAAGTTTGTTTATGTGTTGTATGTATTCTGCCTTTTTATGATCTTTAGAACATCTTGCTCTGCTTATCTGGCCGCCTTTTTATTATAGGAAAATATGAATGTCGAAATAGAAAGGTAAAAAAGGGACATGTGAGAAAGCTTAAGGTCCGGCATGACCACTAATTTTGAAGTTTTTGCAGTTGTTTGACATCTGATTTACTATGTTGTGAAGTGTTGATCTAATTTGTGTGTAACATCAGGTGAAATTTTAAAAAGGTTTTACTAAACTACCTCGATCAGATTCGTGTTGGAGTTTTCGTCCAAATCAAGACTTATCGCCTTGCGGTGGGGAAGGATAAGGAGGTTGAAATGTGAATCATCTTCATCTCACTACCTTGTTTTCTCGCGGCGGCGGCCACCACTTCTCGTCACGCGTCCGGAAACCTTTGGGGTGGGCATCGTTCTTGCCATCAATGCTGGTTTTTTATAGAGTAATCTCATTCCTATCACAGCCAGCATTCATGGTCAGAAAAAGTGACCTGCATTCGATCTCCAACAAAGCAAAAAAAGTATAAAGACGTCCTTGATATAACCCAGGGCCGGGCCATCAATCTGGTTGTGGAATGTTGAGTTGTATCATATCACAACCAGCTCGATGAACTCGGGCCTGGGGACAATCGTCGAGTTAACCTCCCAATACGGCGACACCGCGTTGCAGTTGCTTTAATCAAGAAAGAAAGATGATTAATTGATATAGTTGGCGATGGGTAACGGCAGGAGATTGACTTTTTACCTTACAAAGACAACCTATATCCGTTTCAGATTGCGATGACTTCGTTTTGATGATAAGGGTTGATATCAATATGGTGTATTCTCCTTGTATGTTTTTTTGTTAAGTAAAGTCAAGTTAAATCCTTTTTGCTCTATGATTAGCTGTCCGGATCTGAAAACATTATCCCTTTTAAAAAACTGATACATTTATTTGCTAATATCTTGCTTTGTGTAACTCTGTAACATGACATTAAGGTGTGTATATGTGGCATGTAATCTGAGCATTTGAGTATCTAAGACCTTTACGTTAAAAGTTTTAGAATGTTGTTGAATATTTACCCTATAATTCATAACATAACAATAATTCCTTTCGATCTTCAAAAAGACCTATTTTTAAAACATGTCATTAACATTTTTGTTAAAATTTAAATAATTCAATAAGAGATGTATCACAACACAAATATGACATCTCGATTAAACCTAGCATGCAAAACAGTAACTATAGTTATCAAGCGGCAATTACTAGTTCCAATCTAAGAAGTGCCGTAATGGAAAATGTATACTATCACCTTACTTGTTTTTGCTCTCGACTCCCACTGAGATATACTTGAATCTCAGGGGGTTTTGGGTGCAAAAACAAGTGGGGGGTGACGTAGCAAGAACTCAAGACAACACAGTAAGAAGAAGACATCGACTACGAGGGAAAAATATCCGGAGCATGAGATGTGAATCATCTTTATCTCATTTTCATGTCCTTCACTATGTATTTAGCACATTTTATTATCTTAGACTTTTGATCTTCACAAAACCTATTTTATATAATCAAGTCAGTGCACTACGTTCAACAAAATCACTTAGAGTTTGTAGTGTGCTACAATTTATTACATCTCAGATTAAATCGAGCATCCAAAATATTATCTTTGTTAACAAGTTCGGGTTAATCTAAAAGATACCTAAATGGCAATACACTTTCACCTACTTGTTATTTAGCTTAATCACACTGAGGTATACTTTGACTCTCAGGTGGTTTTAGTTTAAAAAAAAAGTGGAGTGCGCGTAGCAAATACTCGAGACAACATGGTTTGAAAAAGACATCGACTACGACGAGAGAAATATAACCCAGGTCCGGGCCATCAATCGGGTTGTGGAATGTTGAGTAGAATCTATCACAGCCAGTTTTGATGAACTCGGCCTGGGGACAATCCTCGAGATAACCTCCCAAGACGGCGACACCGCGTTGCAGTGCTATTTTCATGAAGAACAAGATGAAGAAGATAAGTTGATAAAATTGGCGATGGTTACTGCAAAGAGATAGAATATTACCATACTAGGAAAACGCTTAAGTCCCGCCGCGTTGTTGGTTGAGCGTAATTGGTGCATTGACCTGCCATGTGTTATGCAGATTTTCTGTTGTTTTGTGAAAAAATTATTACCAAGTCGTTTTTTTTTTAAAAATTAAATTAAATAAAAATTAACTTTATTCTTTTAATTTTTTCTTAATCGTCATTTTAAAAAAGAAAAAAATCGTAAAATTGCTATTTTCATAAAAATAAATGTTTGTTTTCTAATAAGTTAATTTGGAAGACAATATATGCTCCACTGCATCACTAGTATGATATGAGTGGTAACTCACATCTAGGTTTCACCATAATAATATCATGATAAGGTTATTTTCTGGATCATTGGGAAATTTAATTTTTGTAGTCTAGTAAAATGTGGAAATTACTTACGAAAGGTGTTGGAGGCATGGCAGAACATAACCATTAAGGCTAAATGTCCTGCAATACTTTGTTTAAAATGTTTTGAAGTTGTTATAATTTATATGCAATTTAAGGTGAATTTTTTCCAAAATGGTTTCTCCCATTTTTGATGACGTAACTCGATCACAATTTGTGTTTGAGCTTTCGTCTCGTCCAAACTGATCGGCCATTGCCGCGTGAAGGACAAGGAGGTTGAAATGGAATCATCTTTATCTCACATCCTTGTGTTTCTCGCGGCGGCGGCCACCACTTCTCGTTTCCGCGTCCGGCAACCTTAGGTGGGCATCGTTCTGCAATCAATGCTGGTTGATAATAGAGTACCTGATTTTTATTTTCCGCCAGCATTGTTGGTCAGAAAGGTGCCTCACATTCACGTTTTTATCATGGACATGTCAAGAACAAAGAAGTTGTTTACCCAGGCCGGGCCATTAATCTGGCTGTAGCATTTTTGTGTTAAACCATCACTCAGCGAGTTGATGTACCCCGGACCTGGGGACAATCGTCAATTTAAAACCTTTCAAGACGCCGAAAACACAGAGCATGCTACCGACGAGAGAAAAAGAGAGTATCAATATTTTGGAGTAACCTATGTGTGGTGTCAGGTAGAAATATAAATTGAACCTTACAGTGTTTACTCATTTAAATTTTGAAGATAAAGGTTGATATCAGATGGCAGATCGCCATGTAAGATTTTCGTTGCGTGAAGTTTAATCCTCTATCTCCATGAATGGCTGTCAGAATATATCAGTCACTCAGTGCCTGACCTTTGGTAGTGTTGCTTGTTCATAGTATTCATGTAATCATTTGCCATTTAGTAATAAAAATAATATAAATATATATTTCATCTGAAACGTGTTATGATATTGAAACTCTATATTTTGTACTCTCGCGTTAAATACTTTTTATCAAATCAATAAGTTGTGTGGAGTTTGTTCAGTGCTTTTTATTGATATCTAAGGGGAATCACAATTAAAATGTAATATATTCATGATTATTGATTGTTACGTTTCATCTGGGAAAAACATTCAAATTAAATTTTTATTTGCCAAAGCCATACTTTCTTTAAACATAGCGTATGAATTTGCCCAAACGTATTCAAATTACAAAAAATCGTAGCCTGATACAAATTATACTATATCATCTTTTAAAAAATAATAATAAAAATAAAAAAAAAAACAGTGAGTGTTTATTCCGAGACAGCACAGTAAGAAGAACACAGAGTACGAGGAAAATATCTAGAAAAGGCCGACTCTTGTTTCTGGTTTTCTCATACAGTGTTATGAATTCTGTTAACAGGCATCAATAAGACTTGGCTGGGCTTTGTTTCTCTATGTACTGCGTGTGTCGAGCCGAATTGAAAAAGCTTTCATGCTGCCACATGAGAACGAATAAACACAAGAGACCAAAAACGAAGTTAACGGTGAATACTCAGGGCCGGGACATCAATCGGTTGTGGAATGTTTGTTGTTCCAATCATTTAGCAGCCAGCTTGGTGAACTCGGACCTGTGGACAATCGTCGAGTCAACCTCCAAAGATGGGAGACTCAACAAGGCGGTGCCATCGTCAAGAAGTAGAGTAGTAGCCATAGTAGTATTTATGAGTAGAACATAAAGTTAGTCCAACGTAAACAATTGGTTACAGAAGGAGGTATAATGTAACCACAAAATTGTCGACCCACTTTTGTTTTAGTTTGTATTGTCCCTTACTGTTGAAGACTGGTGTTTTATAACAAGATAGCTGGTTGCCCAGCTTGGTAATTGTTGAGTAAAGTTGAAATCAAAATAGTTTTGGAGTGACAGGTTTGGTCACAAAAGAAAAAAAAATACGGGTTTGATAATTTTAATTTGAGTGTAAAGTGCCAATTAACTTTTAATTTTAATAAATTTACATAAATTAAAAATGTGCATAACCGACCGATTAGAAAACATACACAGAAGGGTGACGTGAATACTTGTTTTTCTGTTATCCTTTTTGCAATAAATGTTGAAGTAAATTCCATATGTACGAGTTTTTAAATTTGTAATTACAATTTTCTAAATAATATGTATTTTTTAATTGTTTGAAATTTCATGGTGTATAAACCCAAAAAATATTCTGTAAAGAGCTTATATTATTCATTAAAAATGCGTGTATGGAACAATCAACTAGGAGAATTCGGAACTTGCCACATAAAGTTGGGGGATGTGAGATGTGAATCATCTTCACCTCACTACCTTGACTTTCTCGCGGCGGCGGCCACCACTTCTCGTCACGCGTCCCGGGAACCTCGGGTGGGCATCGTTCTGCCATCAATGCAAAATTTTTCAATAGAGTTATATGATTCCTAGAAAGCTTCCATTGACGGTCAGAAAGGTGTTCCACATTCACACTGCAACAAAGCAAAACAAGAATATGAAGACGTTGAAGTACCCACGGGCCCTGCCATCAATCTGGTTGTGAAATGTTGTGAACTATCTATCATATCGCTGCCAGCCTGATCTACTCGGACCTGGACAATCGTTCAGATCACCTTCCAAAACGGCGACTCCGCGGGGCAGTGGATTGTCATGTCATTTTATGTCATCGGTCAGGATTGTCCTAATTGGTTTCTAGTTAAGTGAAATTTTGGGGGAACATTGTGTTTACTGCATAACTGGTATGTCTGTGCGGTGACTGACAGCAAGGTATAGGAGGCAAACATGAGACAATAACGATCAAAGCTTGATATCGTTCAATGACCACTAGATTTGAACATTTTTGCAGTAGCTGGCGCCCAGCATAAAAGCAGCCTGACTGAAGAGAGAAACAGCTAAATGTTTTGAATTTAAAATTGTTTTAATTGTTGTAATTACTTGTGTGTTGGGCTATTTGTTTACAAGTTTATCACTTGGTTTACTATGTTCCGAAATTTTTCTAATTTATGTGCAATTTTAGGTGTATTTTCAAAATGGTTTTGAAAATTTTTTACTAACTCAATCACGATTCGTGTTTGAGCTGATATCTAGTTAAACTCATCGGCCATTTGCTCGGGGAAGGATGAGGATGTAGAAATGTGAATCAAGCTCATATCACTACCGTGTCATTCACTCGGCTTCGACTATCCGCGCTGCCGAAACCTTAGGTGGGCATTGTTTTCTGCCGTCAATGCTAGTTTAATATTGAGTTATTTAAATCCTATCACAGATAGCATTGACGGTCAGAATGGTGCAACTCATCACGAATCACGCTACAAGGCAAGAAAAACAAAGACGTCCTTGAAATTGCCCAGGGGTGGGCCATCAATTTTGGTTGTGGCATGTTGTGGGAGCATCATTACACGGCCAGGTTGATTACTCGGACCTAAGACGGTGACTCTACTGGGCAGTGCTGTCGACAAGAAGAAGAAGTTTAGTGGATATAGTATAGTCCTATGCGATGGTAAAAGCAGGAGATAAAACCCTTAACTTAAAATGTCCACCCATATCCATTTTCCGATATGTTGACTTCCCTTTGAAGATATGGATTGATTTAAAATGCAGATTGTCCTTGTATGGTTTTTGTTGAGCGGAGTTAAATCCTTCATGCCCTATTATTGGCTGTCCGGTTTTGAAAAAAATACACCATCTTTTAATAAATGAGATTTATGATACATCTCTTGTGTTGAATAAAATTTTTTTACAAGTGATTAAGTTGTTTATGTGTTGTATATATTCTGCACTTTTTAATTATCTTTAAAACAATAAGTTTAAATTTTAAAAGTTGTTGATTAGATTTCTGGTTATACATTACATTACAATAATGACTTTCGATCGTGACCAAGACCAATACATTTTTTAAAAAATGTGTTACCGGTACTCGCTTACTCGTGTAACTAATACTTTTGGCGTTTTCCTCGTAATAATATGCAGATTGTTTCTTGTATGTTTATTGTGAAGGAAGTTCAAATCATCTTGCTCTATGATTTTCTGTCTAGATCTGAAAACATTTACTTTCTTTATATAACTGGATCTTTATTAAAACATATCTTGAGTTTTGTACCGTTACACTTTCAAATCACATACGGTTGTTATGTGTTGTATCGCTCATATAATCATCTAGGAACATGATGTTAAAAATTTTAATTATTGTTGCTTATTTTGTATGGTGAAACATTACAATAAATACTTTCGATCTTCACAAAAACCTATTTCATATGATCAAATCAGTGCACTACGTTTCAAACAAATCCCCTAAGAGTTGGTAGTGTGCTACGAATTATTACATCTCAGATTAAATCGAGCATCCAAAATATTATCTTTGTTAACAAGTTCAGGTCAATCTAAAAAATACCTCAATGGCAATACACTTTCACCTAACTTGTTATTTAGCTTAATCACACTGAGGTATACTTGACTCTCAGGTGGTTTAGTTAAAAAAACTAGTGGAAGTGACGTAGACAATACTCGAGACAACACGGTTTGAAGAAGACATCGATACGACGAGAGACATATAACCCAGGGCCGGGCCATCAATCTGGTTGTGGAATGTTGAGTAGAATCATATCACAGCCAGCTTGGGGAAATCGGGCCTGGGGACAATCCTCGAGATTACCTCCCAAGACGGCGACACCACGTTGCAGTGCTATTGTCAAGAAGAAGATGAAGAAGATAAGTTGATATAGTTGGCGATGGTAACTGCAGGAGATAGAAAATTACCTTACAATGTCCACCCATATCCGTTTTAGATGCGATGACTTCGTTTTGATGATAATGGTTTGTATCAATATTGCGTATTGTCCCCTTTTATGTTTTTTGTTGAGTAAAGTAAAATTAAATCCTTATTGATCTATGATTTGCTGTCCGGATCTGAAAACATGAGCCTTCTTCTATAACTGACCCCATTTATCTGTTTTATCTTGCTTTGTGTTCCTCTGTATAATCTGAGCTTTTAATATTTAAGACCATAACGTTAAAAGTTAAAAAAGTTGTTGAATATTTACTTAATGATACATAACATAAAAAATGACGTTCGATCTTCACAAAAGACCTATTTTTTAAAATTAATGTCATATACTATTTTGTTAAAAATTTAAATAAATCAATAAGCGATATATCACAACACAAGTATTATTAGATATATAATATATAATAATATAATTATATTATATAATATACATATATATATATATATATATATATATATATATATATATATATATATATATTATTTAATATTATATATATATAATATAATATAGCTGACAACTAGGTTTTACCATAATAGTATCATGATAAACTTATTTTCTTGAACATTGGAAAATTTAAATGTTCTAGGCTAGTGAAATTTGGAAGTTGCTTACGAAAGTTGTTTAGAGGCAAGTTAAAAACATAACCATCTTAGCTTAAGTTCGTGCAATATATTGCTTAGCCTACTATGTTTTGAAGTTTTTTTAAATGCAATTTGAGGTGTATTTTCAAAATGGTTCTCCACATAAGATAACCTGACTCGATCACGAGTCGTGTTTGAACTTTCATTTAGTGAAGACTGATCGGCTATTGCCGCGTGAAAAACAAGGAGGTTGAGATGTGAATCATCTTCATCTCACTATCTTTCTTTCTCGCGGCGGCGGCCACCACTTCTCGTCACGCGTCCGTAACCTCGGGTGAGCATCGTTCTGCCATCAATGCTGGTTTGTTATAGAGCAATCTCATTCCTATCACAGCCAGCATTCATAGTCAGAAATGTGTCCTGCATTCACGCTGCAACAAAGCAAGACAGGTATGAAGACGCCCTTGATATAACCCAGGTCCGGGCCATCAATCTGGTTGTGAAATGTTGTGTAGTATCATATCACAGCCAACTTGGTGAACTCGGACCTGGGGACAATCCTCGAGATAGCATCCAAAGACATGCGACTTCGCGGGTCGGTGCTATAGACAAGAAGAAAAAGAAGAATAATATAGTGGATGTAGATAGCGACGGTAACAGCATGAGATAAAATTATATCTTACAAAGTCCACCAACATCCGTCTCAGATTGTGGTGACTTTCTTTTGAAGATAATGGTTGATATTTATATGCAGGTTGTTCTTGTTTGAGCATCCAAAATATTACCTTTGTTAACAAGTTCATGTCAATCTTAAAGATACCTCAATGTCAATACACTTTCACCTTACTTGTTATTTAGCTAAATCACACTGAGGTATACTTGATTTTCAGGTGGTTTAGTTAAAAAACAAGTGGGAGTGACTTGGCAAATACTCGAGACAACAAGGTTTGAAGAAGACATCGACTACGACGAGAGAAATATCCGGAGCATGAGACGTGCCTCTTCTTGATCTCACTTCCATGTCATTCAATCGTCGGCCAACACTTCTAATCGCGTTTCCGGCAATCTTGGGTGTGTATCGTTCTGACATCAATGCCAGTCTAAGTTTATAATAGATAATTCCATGTCATTCAATTCCATCGGCAACACTTCTAATCGCGTTTCCGGAATCTGGGTGAGTATCGTTCTGAATAATGCCAGAGCTTGGGTCATCAGATCTGTGTGGAATTTCTATTATAACTTGCCAGACGGCAGAAAGGACTGCAAACACGCGATGACTAACAAGGCTAGACAGAACGACCATACGACGTAAAGAAACCCTGGCTGGCCTCAATACTGGCTGTGGAATGGTGTCTACATATCACAGCCAGCCCTTTGATGATTACGTCTGCCTGGTACAATCGTCGAGGAAATATCCAAAGACCGGTCTGTAACAGTGGCGAAAGTGTCCTATCAGACAAGCAAGAGAACATTGTATGAAGAAGCTGTAATTAAACAGGGCCAGCGAAGCCACAATGATAAAGTGTTTACATTCAATCTCAAGCATTTGATTCGTGATTCGTGGCTGACGTGACGCTCGAGGAATTTAGCCGAACCGCTAACAGGGGTTGCGCAATCGAAATTTTAAACACAAAATCTGTTGAGAGTGTTACTAAGAATTAAAATAGGATCAGCTTGATCTTGCGATTTAAGCCTCAATAAACGTAAACATTGTGATTTTGTAATGTATCAATTAGCAATATTGATTTCGTGCAATAGCGGTAGATGATGCCTTGAAGTGACCATGCATGGCCGTAGTGAGTTACCATTTAGCCTACCGCACGGATGGATGGGGTTCGATTCCCGTCAATTCTAAATTTTATATTTTTACACTCAAATATTATTTTTGAGGGGTGTTAAATGGGAAATAAAAATTAGGTTGTTTTGTTTTATCTTGGAAATTTATTAATGTTTCACGCTAATACGTTTTGAATACGATTCGCATTTTGAATGTTTAATTTAAATAATTATTGTGGCAAGCAGAGTAAGTTCCTGTAAGGTGACCAGACGGTCCGGTTTTAGAAGTCAAAACACTTGGCTAACTCACTCGTTTAACAACGACTTTGGCTTTTCCCTAGTTTAGTCAATGTGACAGGCGAGAGTATAAACCTTACCCTGCATTGTCCTTACACGGTTTTAAATTTGATAGTCTTCAGCTAGGTGTTGACTTTAGGAATGTTACAGATTGTCCTAGTTGGTTTCTAGTCAAGTGAAGTTGGAAGACATTATGCTCACTGCATCACTGTTATGACATGTGCATTGATTGACATCTAGTTTTCACTATAAAATAATCATGATAAACTTCACCACATTTTGCCATTTATTAAAGTAAAATATGAGTGACGAAATGGAAAGGTAAAGAAGACATTTAAGAACATTACCAGCAAAGCTTAATGTTTTGCTATGACCAATGGATTTTTAAGGTTTTGGAGTTGTTTGACATCTGATTTACTATATTGTGAAGTGTTGATCTAATTTGTGTGTAACTTGAGGTGAATTCCAAAATAGTTCTCACTTTACGTACACAAACTCGATCACGATTCCTGTTTGAGTTTTCGTCTAACCAAGAAAGATCGGCCATTGCCGCGTGAAGGACAAGGAGGTTGAGATGTGAATCATCTTCATCTCACTACCTTGTCTTTCTCGCGGCGGCGGCCACCACTTCTCGTCACGCGTCCGGCAACCTTGGGTGGGCATCGTTCTGCCATCAATGCTGGTTTGTTATAGAGTAATCTCATTCCTATCACAGCCAGCATTCATGGTCAGAAAGGTGTCCTGCATTCACGCCACAACAAGGCAAGACAAGAATGAAGACGTCGTTGATATAACCCAGGGCCAGGCCATCAATCTGGTTGTGGAATGTTGAGTAGAATCATATCACAGCCAGCTTGGTGAACTCGGGCCTGGGGACAATCCTCGAGATAACCTCCCAAGACGGCGACACCGCGTTGCAGTGCTATAATCAAGAAGAAGAAGAAGATTAGTTGATATAGTTGGCGATGGTAACGGCAGGACCTTACAATGTCCACCCATCCACCCATCAAGAATATTATAGCCGATCTTTGCAGGCTGTAGCCTCTCAAGATACAGATGAAGTATGGGCTGTACGGCTGTACTTAAGCAAGCGTTTCTGTCACCATAGCCGGTTACGATTGTAATGAAAATACAAATTCTTGTTTCATGTCCCCCAACGGTATGTTTAATAGTGTAAGTAAACTTTGTACTGTACTAAAATATACTACTGGTGTGTGGGTATCTTAAATTCCGTGTCGGGTCGGGTATTTGGGGGCAGATCTAAAGGTCGAAAAAGGTATCCACGGATTAGACTCTGTAGGACTTACAAAAGAAGATACAAAGTAGAGACAAATAAATAACGTTACGCTGTAATTGAACCATCTTGTAAATGAATGGGGTATATACTAGGAAAACGCCAAAGTAGTTGTTATAGGAGTGAGCGAGTCATGTGTTGAGTACGTACTCGGTTACATTCCATTACCTCCCCCTACCTAAGGCTGGATCCAGCATGGGTCTTTCCTCCTTAGCCTATTATAGACTTCAGTGGCGCATATCGTTTTTACTTTTTCTTCAATCAGCTAAAATGCAAATAATGTTCCCGGGTACTCAACACATGACTCGCTCACTATTTTAACAACGACTTTGGCATTTTCTTAGTCTGTAGTTTGAAAAGACGCCTGTATACCCGGAATGGGGGATACTTGGGTTAAAAAACAGACGGGTTAGATTTTTTTATTACTGTAGTGTATTTAAAAATTAGGCAACAAAATTTGAAATGCATTTACCGTACAATGTAAAACATAGCTAATACGATATACAAGTAAAGATGTCAAGGTTTACTCAATCTCCGAGCGGAATTTTGTGTAACCTTAAGCGAGCAATATTCAATACACTTTGGTCACTACTGTGCACCGCCTGATTTAAAAAATAATTTGATACTTATGTTTTTATCTTAAGAAGTAATAGGATACAATTGGCATTGGCCCCAAGCTT
>JAMZAV010005246.1:0-45722 GCA_024449915.1 Sweltsa coloradensis
ATTTTTTAAAAAATGGAAAAATCGTTAATTAAAAATTTTCCCAAAAAATATTTTTCGATTGCGCGCAAATTTTACACGAATATTTTAAATTCAAAAAATTAAAGGTTCTGTAAAAAAATCACACGAAATTAATTCAAAAAATTAAGTTCTGTAAAAAAAACACTACAATAGGATAAAGCAGTGGTTTTAAGCCGAAGAAATTTTAAAAACCGAAAAAATCGTAAACTGCGTTTTCGTAAAAAACTTTTTTTTTGATACGCTAAAAGTTCACATCAATATTAAATTCATCAATTAAGTTCTGTGAAAATATCATTAAAATCGGAAAAAGCATGTAGGTTTGTAATCGAAGAAATTTTTAAAAAACCAAAAAAAATCGTAAAATTCGATTTTCATAGAAATAATTTTCCGATTCTGCTCAAAAAAACGGGGCAGTTCTTAAGTTGAGAGATTCGAAGCCTCCATAAAATTTCATCGCATGGGAGATCGGTTTAGCCGAATCGTTTTAAAACAAACAGAAAAATATAAAAAAGAAAATAAAGAAAAAACATTCCGGGATTTTTTTCCCGTGGGGAGAAATGGAACCCTTCGTTTCGCTCGCTTCGCTCATCCAAAAAAAATGAAAAAAACTGGGGCCGCTTCGCGAACCTTTTTCCATCACTTTTGAGGGATGGCTTTTTTTGTTGATTATTTTTGTCCAAACGATTATGTTTGGGCCGCATTGTTCGTCATTTTTCATTGTCCCCTTGGTCATTATAAAGACAAGGCAAGAGTAAACCCATTTTTTCCTTCAAAAAATGCGAGGCGAACGACTGCGACTGCAGTCTAAAAAGGCCCGGGAAAACCGACCGGACCGTTTTCCCAGCCGAAAAAGTGGGGGGGCGGCAAAAGGTCAATTGACCAATTTTTCCCCTAAAGAATAGAATTTTTTTCGATTTTCCCTTAAACAAAACATTCCTTTAGTGTTTAAAATTACCCCTAAAAATTTCCAAAAGGAGAGCCTTTTCCCAAAAATATCACGAAAAATCGCTTTAAAAATCGAAAAATCGTAAAAGACGAAAATTATGGGGAATATTTCTTCGTTAAAACCCAAAACCGGCCAGGCAAAGGACTGTCGAACTATTTTTCTAGTCTCACTCTTTCTGTCTCATTCCATTTTCTCTCGGGGCTCATTACTAGAATGTAACTTTCGGGCGTTCTTGGTGGGGGTACAACAATCTACAACATCAAAACAAACAGACGAACAGCCGTGGAGTTTCACATTTCAGGTGCCGACTGATTGGATCTTAACGTAAAAAAGGTTTTTTTAATAAAGTTTCCCTTCAAATTTTACTCGTGCTATTAATTACAAAAATTTTATTACATTTATAAATTATTTGGTTACCAACGGATTTGGGAAAGGTTTATTGATCTTTTTCCCAGGCCCGCCAATTTTTTTGTAATAAAATAAAAAGATGTGGTTATTTCGTTCTTTGGGTTTTTTTCCCCTTTCGTCTCGATCGGCCCTTCGTCATTGCTTGAGTCACCGATTATTTAGACGTAAAAATGAGAATAAATGAGACGAGCCCCGTTTTTTTAAGCAATCAGCAGTCCTAAGTATAGAGATTTCGAAATTTCCCTCCAATTTCATCAAGATCGGAGCACCGTTTTTTAGGGGGGAAAAAAACCCCCCCTTTTTTTCCCCTTTGTAAGTGAAATTGAAGTCTTTGCTACGCTCTTCCAATAATCTCCCATATGGGGCCCAAAGGGAAAAATGTTTTGACCGGGCCTGCCAAACCGCCCGCAGAGCCAAGCCGCAGGGGAAAGTAATTGTTCAAAATTGACAAAACTTCCAAAACCCAATCAAAAATAAAACAAATAAATATTTTTTAAATTTGCTGCACGATTATTTTCCTGGCGTTTACATTCTTGTCCCATGCAACTTGAAACAACTTTTTTCTAGGCTTACATCTGTTTACTTGACTGTGTACTGTAGTGTGTAGGCTTTGTCATTGTCGTTTATACGCGCTTCCATTAGAGCCCCCAGGGAAAACGAAACGAAAACCATCATTGTAGAATGTAATCGTTCAATTAGTTCAACAATGAAACGATGATGAACGCAATAACATGCAAGGGTGTTAAACTGTTAGTCGAGAAATACCTGTTTCGTCGCAATAATGTACAATTGGATCGTCCAATTGTTGGCTAGAAATGACAAAACGTATCAACAGTATTAAAAATTGAATGAATTTTGATTGTTTTGGGTCAACAATATAAATGTATTTATGAATGTGATTGGAAGTGGGTAATCCGGGTCGGGCACCCAAAACCCAAAATACTTAAGTCCCTAGGGCCGTAAATGACACACTTTGACGATTGGAACAAAATATTTTAACATAGTCGATTAATTAAGGGATGAGTTAAAAGCTAATTTTGAACAACCTACCCCTTGCGGATTTTAGTGGATTTTGGATATGTAAAAGACGACTTTTTTTAAAAGTATAGTACTATACTAGGAAAACGCTAAGTCCCGCCGCGTTGGGGATGAGCGAAATTTGGGTGCATTGAGCTGCCAAGTGTTATGCGGATTTTCTGTTGTTCTGTGAAAAAATCATTACTTTGTTGAAAAATTTTTTTTAAAATTAAATTAAATTAAAAATTAAAAATTTAACTTAATTTTTTTTTAATTAATCGTAATTTAAAAAAAGAAAAAATCGTTATATTGAAATTATCACAAGAAATAATTATTGGATTGCGTACAAATTTAACACGAAATATTAATTCATTAAAATTTAAAGGGTTTTCTGTAAAAAAATCATTTTAATCGGATAAAGAATGTAGGTGTTATAAGCCGAAGAAATTAAAAAATTCCAAAAATTTTGCGATTTTCATTAGAAATAATTTTTTGATTACGCTCAAATTTCACACGAATATTTCAATTCAAAAAATTAAGGTTCTGTAAAAAAAATCATTACAATCGAATAAAGCATGTAGGTGTTATAAGTGGAAAAAAATTTTTAAAAATCGAAAAAATCGTAAATTGCGTTTTTTCATGAGAAATAATTTTTCGATTGCGCTCAAAAACGTGGCAGTTCTTAGTTTAGAGATTTCAAAGGCCTCCATAAAATTTCATCCCAATCGGAGTATCGGTTTAGTCGGAAACGTGTTAACAGAAAAGACAAAAATACAAAAAAAAGAAGAAAGAAAAAAAAACATTCCGGATTTTTTTCTCCAGGGGAGTGAAATGGAATCTTCGCTTCGCTCGCTACGCTCGCTACGCTCATCCAAAAAACCTACTGTTGCAATTTATTTGCATTCAGTCAAAATTTGGCAAGTTTTGACTATATCACTCAAGGAGTGGGGGTTCAATTTAAAGGTGGGTTTCAGACTAAACGCATCTGTGCATTTGGGTCTGGTTCAAATCGCGCTTGTGTTCACTTGAATTTTTGTTCAGTTGCGCTGTGTTCAGATGCGTCTGTGTTCAGTTGCGCTGTTTTTCAGTTGCGACTGTGTCAGTTGAATTGCTCCTAATAGGCTGACCTGTCTTTGATGGATTTGATTTTTGTTGTATACTGCAGGCCTGGCCTCGACAGAATGATCGGTAGGGGCCTACTAAACAGCTAGGCTACAAGGAAGGGTGGCAGATTCTGGGACTAGGGTGACTTTTTCTCTCGAGTTATCTATGGCTAGGGTAGCCAGAATTGAAACCCAATATCAGTTTTAACTCTATTTTAATCCTTTTTTAAACCTACCCATGGCTGGTTTTGTCCAGGACGCTGTGGCTTCCCCATATTCCCTGGGCTAGCGTGGAGCAATATGACCAAATGATGGACTCCTCTTGGACCAAATAAACCAAGACTAATTATTTAGAAGGGCTATAATGAATGATTTGTTACTTCATGAACGATGACTAAAAACCTTTCCTTCCCTTTTCCCGGTTCCCTGGTTCCTGGTTCCCTCCCCTGGTTCTGACCAGCACGGGACTTAGCACCCCATATCCCCAAGGTATAGAGTTAAATTTGACCAAGAGGTTGACACGTCCTTCATAAAAATAAACTAAAAAATTTCTGCAATCTCTGTCTTGGTTAGGGTAGGCCTAATGGCTCGTTTGGTCTTGTTGTTAGCATATCTGTTTCCAATGCAGAAGGTCCAGGGTTCGTTAACGCCAAAGTCAGAAGTTTTATAACTTCTGATTTGGGCTAATAGTCCATCAGTTCCTGTCTTAGGAATTTGTAAAACGGTGACTTTGGAAACCCTCCTAGCAACGAAGGGAAAAAAAATAATTCAGAGTTGTCCTGAATCGGCCTTTTTGATTCTGGCGTTGATTCGCGGGTGTTCGCACTGTCCATACCACTGATTGCTAGAATTCCTATTAAAATATCGATCTGTGGTTGGTTATCGCTCACTCGTCGATTGCGTCGGGGCATACAGTGTAGGCTTAGTCGCTTTGGGTTTACGGTCCCCCACTGAAAATCAGTTAATAACTGAGTGGGTAGACTCTAAATACAATTTACTTATTAAAGCAAGAATCACGATGTGCCATAGGTGTGCCATAGGTGTGCCAAAAGGTCTTGGTTCAATTTGATAAACCACCCTGAGCTCGGGGGAGAATTTGCCCTAGAACATGTTACATCGTAAAAGGCGAGGGAAGAGATGAAGCCATCTCGCAAACATCGCTAGTAAGATGGAAGTATATTACTCTACGAAACTAGAGGCGAGTTCTGGCATTCGTCGTCGGGAAAACCCTTCCCATTTCCCTTGAGGACGTCCCCGACGGTCATGACCATGACAACACCAACGATAACAAAGACGAGGGCTTACTGCGACGTCATAACATCCAATTCCTCCCTTGACCCCTCGCTGGTTAGGCAGAATGGGGACTTCCTCCCCAAAATCCCATAGGCTTGCGTTGAGCGTAATGTTTGACGCATCCTTAATCCAAATAAACGAAGACAACCAATATTGCAGTGTCCAGTCTCACTACTGGTCTGTGGCTGGCTCCAGTCAGCATAGTTTTAAATTCAAACATTCGTTGTTAGAGTCTACCCACTCAGTCTCCGAACTTGTTTTCATTGGTGGACGTTTAATCTAAAGCCGATCAAGAACATAAATAAATATAATTTGTTATATTCAATTTTAAAAACTATTTTCGTTTTCTACCCGATCATCCCCTTTACTTTTATAAACTTAGAAAACAATAAATTTCATAAAACACATCATAAAATTTTTTATTACCTGAAAATACACAGGCGGCGCAATATGATTAACGGGTTGAAGCACCCTATTTTTCCCCACGTCGTCGAAGTCAGTCGTAAAGTAGGTTATGAGTCAGAATGTGTTAATTTTGTTTTGGACAATTTCATCAGTTTTTTGGGTTTAGGAATTTGTAAACGGTGATTAAAAAAGAGGCGCCCTACAACGAGGCACATAAAAAATTCTTGTTTTGGGTCATTGTTAAATAAATTGTCCCTACGAAAATCAATCTGGCCGATTGGGTTCTTTTAAAAATTTACAGTTGTATTTTTTTATTTTTTTAAGCTTTGCTTTGAATTATTTAAAACGATGGCAGAGAAAACGTAAAAACATTTTTGACATTTAAAGTCACAATTGTTTAAAATTACTTGCTTTTGTAGGGGACGATTTTAAATAAATGTTTTTCTGTCAATATACTAGTTGTAAATTTCGGGAATCATGAGACTTCCTGTTCTTGCCAACCCACAACACTAAACTCATGATACAAAAGGGTTTAAAATGGGTTTTTTAAACATTGGTAGACTTGGCCCACCCGAGCTGGCTCTGCTGACGTTCAAGACGATTCAAGAAAAAGGTCCACCTCGCAAACTCAGCATTATGAAGGGTGGATTTTTTTTTCCCCCAAAAATAGGGGCGGCTCAGGCTATCGTCGTCGGGTCCCTTGCCCCCTTCCCTTTGAAACAACCCCCCCGACACGATGACGAAAATGAACCACGAACGATACGAAGACAATGGGGCCCGCGACGTGAAAACCCCCCTTTACTCCCCTTACCCGGGGCGGGTTCTGACCAGCATGAGCCCCTCTCCCCCCCCATGGGTTTTAAGTGCTCTTTAGACCTAACGGTCGACGCGTTTTTTTAATCAAAATTTAAAAAAAAACACTTTTGAACTGGCCCCTGAAAATTAAGAGGTTTTAAAGTAGATGTTTTAACTATAAAAAAGTTCAATGGGGGCTCCCTTTAAACTTTTTTTCGCAAAACACTTTACCTTTTTGTTCTTTGGAAAAACTCAATTGAAACATTGGCGGATAAGTGTGAAAATTCTGGTGGTGTGTAAACCAAGCAATCCCCCCGGTTCAATTAAAGGTAAACGGCGCCCTATGGGTAAGTAAACACAAATTAAACAATTCGAATCGGGGTGATTATAAAAAGTGGAAAAAAGTTCCCTCCGGCACGAACTGGGAGAATAACCGGGTGCTACACGTAACACAACAAGGGCCGCGGTCGTCCACCTACGTTTTGACTCTCACGTAGAGAAGAGGTTTTTAAGGTTTTGAGGTTTAATTACCTGCGGCACAATTTTGATTGACATGCCCCCCCCGTTTGTATATATTTCCCGGTCTACCCACTGTGTGCGGCATAGATTCGAACCCCCCGTCCCTTTGATGTACGCCACTGTGTGAGAGTATCGCTCCGCCTGGCAGGGTGCATTCTACCGGGCAGAGTGCACAATGACTCACTGTGCCCGGGAATCTGACAATATAGGTTCGTAGAGTCAGTAACGAACCTTCCACGGGGGAGGGAGGTCGCAGCTAGAGCTAGCGCGACGATGTCCCTTTTTGTACCCTGTGTTTGTTTATAGTGTTGTGCAGCTAGGTCTAGTGCGACGAAAGTGATGACAGTGTGTATTGTGTAGCGTGCGTGTAAAAAAGGTTTATCGTGACGATATACTGAATAATACGACATTGCTATGGTGCTACTGGACTGTGCTTGTTAGTATGGTTTCAGTAGGGTTTCGCGAGTCGCGACAGTTTTTAGTGTTTATCGTGTGAGATTGTCGGTTTTAGTGAAGCAAGGGTTTTTAGTGACGATCTATACATTGATGATTTCTGTTTTTTAAAGTCTCAATTAATGCCCTAGGCTATTCGGGGCGATGATGGTATAGATGACGATGTAGGGGCGGTTACTAAAACATCAAAGGGTTTGGGGTACGAACCCCCGTCCTCGTAGGCCATACGCTTGAGACCCGCGCCCAATCACTGTGCCACCCCGGACGGGGATTTTGACTGGTTTTGGGGAAAGTAATGTCTATGGGAAAAGGATTGCAATGACGATTACTTCAAAGGTAAATTTCCTTAAAAAGGTGTTGGAGGGTGGGGGGGGGGGGGTAGGGCACATTTCAAATAAATAAATAAACAAATCCGTATTTAGAGTCTACCCTATCAGTCAAATAACTTATTTTCAGTGGGGGACAGTAAACAAAAGCGACCAAGCCAACCATGTAGGCCCCGACGAAATCGACGAGTGAGCGGTAACCAACCAAAGAGCGATATTTTTTTCATTGGAAATATAGCAATCAGTGGTATGGAAAGAGCGAACACCTGCGGATTAACGCCAGAATCAACAAGGCCGATTCAGTACAACTTTAAATGAATTATGTGCCCTCGTTGCTAGGACGGCTCAAAAGTCACCGTTTACAAACTCTGCTGCGTGGAGACGCGCTCTCTTTCTGTTGTGTCGTAGCGGCGCGGCAACATCGCAATTACACGTACTTATTAAACTCGCTCTCATTTAAACTTTGTATAAGTTGTTGAATCTAGTGCCCGTTAGGGCGCCGCAGCCAAGCCGCGGTGCGCTACACACTCAAGCACCTTATACACCAAGCAGAGTTGGGGTGATTTCGAGGTGTTACCCAGCCGTCATGTAACGTGATGTGAACTTGAAAACTATCACAATCGAGGGGATTTAGGTACCTGACAACACATGCCAAATTTTATTGGGGTACGACCATTCCTTCTTGGTGAAAAAATGGCTTGAAACATGCTCAAAATCACTTTAAGGATGTTAGCTACTACTCCTACTACTGCTACTACTGCTACTTACATCTAATACGTCGGCCCGCGATTCTGACCAGACGGGTGGGACTACAATGTTCATATTTTACATGGACATTAAGGTTATAGTATTATAGTCTCTTTTGAAAAAAAAGTTGAAAAAGTTTGTTGGAAGGCTTCCAAATAAAGGTTTTAAAATAAGCCTTCAACACTTGGCATACAATCAACAAGTAACCATAGTTTACTTGACACTTGTTGACGGTATAAGCAGAGTACGGCGGGAAAGTGCGATACGTAAACAAATGGCGGACATTTTAAATTTTGCTTCTATGTGTGAAATGAGAAAAGTTGTCATTATACTCTCATAAAACAAATCAGAAACCGTCCCTGACCTAGGCCCAGATGTAGAAAATTATTTATAATACAACAGTGTAGGTCTAAAGTTCCATTAGGCTATAGGACTAGATAAAATTATTACTTACATTACATGTTTGGCAAGCCTAGCCAACCCTAGGCCAGCACAACATAGTTCTGTCACACAATACCCACAAACACAATGTCGAAGCAAGGTGTCAAAATAATATGCGCTTGCTCATCTGTTTGTTTACATAATTGCAACAATCAAATCATTTCACGCAACTCGTCTTTCGATTATGAAGGCACTGCCATCTAGAATAAATATAGAACTTTTTCGAGCTTTTTGCTATACGCATATCTTTTTAAAGTGTCAAACGAAAACGACTTCGTTTTCAAATTGCGTTTTCAACAGTCATCTCCCACGAACTCAAGAATTGGGGTCCAGTCATTATACCGTCGTTATACCATGGTTATACCACCTATACCCAGGATGTACATGAATCCGGGTCTAGATATTTTTACATCCTATATTGTTATTGCTAATACCATAGAAATTAAATCAACTTTGATAAAATTATTATATTTTAACATATAATTTTGCAATGGAACTTGAAAAAGTAATGAGATCACACACATAACAAAAACTTGTAGAAATACAGCCAAACCTTACACACTCAAAAGAAATGAGATCTAAAAAAAGGGCCAAGCTCATCTACCCTTCCACATTTGCGCATTCTTAATTCATAAACGTACAGTGTCCCATAACAGCATCCTCGAAAAGCTTGGCAAAATAAAATTTGCATGTTATTACGTTTTAATTAATTAGAAAAAAGAACTTGGATGAACTATTTCGTTTAAATTAATAATCGCAAATTCTATTTTGCCAAGCTTTTCGAGGATGCTGTTATGGGACACTGTACGTTTATGAATTAAGAATGCGCAAATGTGGAAGGGTAGATGAGCTTGGCCCTTTTTTTAGATCTCATTTCTTTTGAGTGTGTAAGGTTTGGCTGTATTTCTACAAGTTTTTGTTATGTGTGTGATATATATTGTCTGTAATACGTAGCGCAGATATTAAGTGTTCTCGTCGTGTGGTTTAAATACCTTATGTTGGTCTCAGTCGGGAGATACGGTAGAGCAATGTTCGAAGACGGGTTATTATCCTATGCCACGTGACCAAGTGTTCTCGTCATGTGGTTTAAATACCTCATGTTGGTCTCAGTCGGGAGATACGGTAGAGCAATGTTCGAAGACGGGGTTATTATTCTATGCCACGTGACCAAGTGTGACCCGGAGTCTTTCCCGCGCACGCTACTTAGCGCCCCTATTGAAGGGGTCGCCACGCCACGGCAGGTGATTATAATGTTGCCAAAACAACATTCTAAATGTATTAAGTCCTCTTCCTCCTTAATGCTCTCGGGTAAAATTATTACACTTATATATTGTTCTAATATCATCTCCATCATTTACATCATTTAAGTCATTAACATTTGTTTGCTATTACTACCGTCATAAATTTTATTTTCTTACATAAACACAGAGAAAAGAATTTAATCTTCAAAAACACAACTAACTCATCTCATCAACTTTCAGTATCACAGGCGGCGCAATATGACCTAACCGGTTGAAGCGCCCTAGTTGCTCACGTCGTTGTCCAGATGCATTAACACCTGACACTATGATCAAAGTAATACCTAGCACACTGAGCTAAAATAAATACTGAGAATTAATACATCTTTTAAAAACTTTGAAGAAAATAATAGTCATGAAACACACCATATTCTAATTTAATTTACAATGACACAGGCGGCTCAATATAACCTAATCGGTTGAATCCTTAATTTCTTACGCGTGATCTTCTTGGAATTTCGTTAGATTGTGTAAACGGTGACTTAGGAGCTGTCCAAGCAACGAGGTACATAATACATTCTAAGGTTGTTCCGAGTCAGTCTTGTTGATTCTGGTGCGGTCCGCGGGACCGCGGGTGGAATCGTGTCCATCTTGATTAATCACCGTATATAGTGATATAAATGCACACGTCCTCTAGCATGCATACTTTCATTCCAGGCGGCAGTGTCTTCAATACATTTATTTTAGCTCGAAATAAAGTGAATTTAATGAGTTTAGCTACAGTATTAAAAGATTATAATACACATTCTTCAATTTTAAACTAGTTTACGGAATTCACCGTCTGGGCCCGGGGTAGAATTGGCCCAGAGCATGGCTCTGCTAATCGCAAAAGGCGAACGAAGAGAAAAAGTCCTCCTCGCTAACATCAGCTAGTAAGAAGAGTAGTATATTACACCCCGAAACTAGAGGCAAGCTCTGGCAATCGTCGTCGGGGACACCTCCCCCTTCTCTTGACGACCTCCCGTCGAAGATGACAATGGCACATCGAACGAAGACAAAGAAGATGACGACCGCGACGTGAGAACCCCCCTTCATCACCTTACCCGTGGCTGGTTCTGCCCAGCATGGGCTCCTCCTCCCCATGTCCCCTACGGTAGAGTAGTGCATTATGACCTAACAGTTGACGCGTCCTTAAAAAAAAAAAACATAAAATACATTATTCATTTATTTTAAATATGACACAAACGTATTTGAAGTTAAATGATTGACACCATTTGCTACTATTCTCCAAATAATAATGGTACAGAAACCCAAAGTAAAAGCACAGTAAAGAGAGCTGTGTATACTTATGAACACACTCATCCACCAACGCGATTGTAAATACCGTGCGCGACGCGCGCCTTGTAACAGAATCGATAACGAAGTTTCCCCGTTGAAACTTCTTAATCGACTCAGTTAGTACCAAACACCTTAGAACAATAATAATGTTAGGCACGGAGGTTCTTTTATCAGAGCTCTTTGCTCCGACGCCAAGACCAGGGCCACATGGAGCCGGATTGTGGGGAAAATACACAGTAATGAGAGAACAAATACACTTTAAATAAACACGCAGACATTTTAGAATTCGTTGTCCAATTCCAACTATGGCAATATATTAAAAAGTTGTAAACAATTGTTGTTAATAAAAATAAAACTATTGCGCACTATTTTCTGAGCCCCCACCCCCTCACCACCATAAATGCGTTATTCGCCGCAGCCGCGTAGAAAAATAATTATTTATGTTAAGAGGGCTGTTGATAAGGCATTGTTGAGTACAGACGCCAGTTTTTCTCTGTATTGATTGGATTACACAAGTACAAAGTCGTGTTTGATTTCTCTGTACTAAATAACATTTCATTTTGTAATTCGAGAAGAAGATTAATCACAGTTTTTGTTGATAACGAACGAAGAAGTCCTCTCGAGTTTGGAGGATGTTTGTAGGGCGAGCTGTTCTTTCAGATAAGTAGGAATCTAGGACTTGGTTATCGGTTTATTGTCTGGGCTGGTTGGTTTTTCATCTGCCGACAATATTCAGCAAGCCACTTGAAAACACACTTGAAGTAGAAAGTGTTTTACTTTTCTGTTGCAACTCATGGATGTCAACGCTCCAATACCAATTTTTGTTCTATTCCTTTGGACGTTTGATCTTTTCAAGCTCACTCTCCCTGCGATCGAATGCTGGTTCTGTCCATCACATGCATGTCCCACCAATCCCCGGGGAAGAATTTGGCCCAGAGCATGGCTCTGTTAATCATAAATGCCTGGGAAGAGATAAATTCCATCTCGCAAACAAACAGCTAGCAATAAGAAGATTATTCCCTGAAACTAGAGGCGAGCTCTGGCAGTAGTCGTCGAAGACCCCACCCCAAACCCATGACGATATCCCAAAGGTCCAAAGACGATGACGACCGCGATGAGAGAACCTCGCCTTCCTTCCCCTACCCGTGGCTGGTTCTGACCAGCATGGACCATCCTCCCCACATCCCCTTGGCTAGAGTGGTCTCCCCTACCCGTGGCTGGTTCTGACCAGCATGGACCATCCTCCCCACATCCCCTAGGCTAGAGAGGCGCATTACGACCTAACAGATGACGCGTACTCAATCCAAATAAACAAACATTAAATATTTCAATCTTCTTTTTGTTTTCACTATTATCTCTATATTTTCCTTTTATAAATTCAACCAAATAAAAACAAATAAACAACAAACATTTAACGATATGATCAATATATTACATCAAACGGCGTAACATGACCTGTCCGGTTGAAGCGCCCTAGTTTCTCACGTCGTTATACTATCGCATCTCTCCGTTTCCCTGCAACTATACTCACGTTCAGTGACAAAAATGACACAATTTCGTTGATATTTATTTGATCTTTATTGACAACGGAACCGTAGTCTAGCACCAACATTCCATAAAGCTTCTGCTTATGTATTCAGGTCATCTTTTGGTTAAATATACATTCAATTCTATTAAGAATACTGAACTTGCGAGGAAAAAGTCCATCTCGCAAACATCAGCTAGCAAGTATGAAGGGTAGTATTTTACTCCCTGAAAATAGAGGCGAGCTCTGGCAATCGTCGTCGGGGACCTTGCCCTCTTCCCTTGACGACCCCTCGACGACGATGACGACATTGACATCACGAACGAAAGCTACTTCAGAACCCCCTTTTCTCTTCTTACCCATGGCTGGTTCTGACCAGCACAGGCGGCGCAATATGACCTAACCGGTTGAAGCGCCCTAGTTTCTCACGTCGTCGTCGCCACCCTAGGTTAGAGTGGTGCATTATGACCTTACGGTTGACGCTTCCTTAATCCAAATAAACCAACCAAAAAAAACAGTGGGTCGATTTTATTTTATTTTATTTTTCATGAATTGACCACTTACAGCATAATTATTATGCCATTTTACAGTGACAAGAATAAGAACTAATGATTAACAACGATGCATAATGATGAAGAAGGGAGGAGGGGAAACCCGGTACAGGCACGTAGCCTACTTCTGTCGAAAAGTACCAAGGGAACCAACGGCTTAACGTCCCATCCGAAAGGACGGTGTTACCTTGACAGCCATACAGGTTCCTCCACTAACGCGGACTGCCAATCACACGTCAAGGAGAACGAAGCCGTTACAAAAGCTTTCAAATCCTTGTCTTATTCT
Organism: Sweltsa coloradensis; assembly: GCA_024449915.1. Lineage (NCBI taxonomy): Eukaryota > Metazoa > Arthropoda > Insecta > Plecoptera > Chloroperlidae > Sweltsa > Sweltsa coloradensis. Next base: position 13,410 of record JAMZAV010005246.1, read on the forward strand.
CCAACCTTACGTTTTATTTGGTGACGCGACCGAGCCTTAAAGATTCACCCTGCAAGCCTGATAATAATAAAACAAAGAGCCAGTGCCTATTGGATTAGTTAAAACACAACATACACTCAAAAGTGTGCGTATTAAATAGTACGATATTAATGCACATACGCAAACTGGCACATTATGAACTATAATGGTTCACGTGCAAATACAACATATTTTATTCTATTTATATGTCATCAATCACATCGGGATATAAAACAGATAAATAGTATTTTGTCACTTTATTGGTATTTAAATCTAAATTATTTTTGTCATTATCTATCACAGTGTATCACATGTCGCTAAATAATTTCGACAACGACCTTGAAAATTTTCAACGTAGCAACGAGGCCGAAATGATTCAAAACTATTAGTAATTTACTCTTTATTTACTTAAAATGTCAAAGGCTGCGCACAATAACGTAACCGGTTGACGCGCCCTAGTTTCTGAAGGCGTCGTCATATTATTTACGCAAGTGGTATATATATGATCCTGATCATGTGGTTACTATCTTCTCTCTATGGGTTCCAGACTGATTGACAATAATGAACAAAACAATAGGGATAATGTTAAGAGGGGCAGCATAGTTTGGGCAGTACTCGCATTCTATAGACAGTCTTGGCTCTTTTGGAGCAGCAATTAAGCGAGTACTCTCTGAAACTAGAGGCGAGCTCTGGCGGGCGTTGTCAGTCGCCTTGTCGACCTGCCTTACGACGCCGACCATAACAATAACCGAAAGATTTATAAGACGATGACGTCTACGCCAAGAGAGCCACACCCCCTCCTTGCTCCCCCTACCTGTGGCTGGTTCTGACCAGCATGGAACTTTCCACCCCACATCCCCTAGGCTAGAGTGGCACATTATCACCAAACTGTTGATGCACCGATTATGAAAATAATAAAATCATTTTCTGTTAGAATCTTAGAAAACAATATTATCTTATCATCAACAAACAACAAACTCGTTCAATTAATTCACTTACAACATTACATGCGGCGCAATATAACCCACTCTGTTGAAGCGCCCTAGTTTCTCCAGGGGTTCTTCAAAGGTTCCACTCCATGATATTTCTACTCGGAAGCGGACACTACAAGGACGCGGGTTCGTGTCCCGCACAAGGCCTGGGTTTTAGTAATTGTCCTGCACCCTCATCTATCACCACTCATCAATCAATACATCAAGCAATACCGTGTTAACTCTACTTCCAGTTTGAACAGAGCGCCGTATACTTTGTGTTCGTCTGGTCCTGAGTTTGAACATTCAGTTGCGCGTTATGACCTCACGGTTGACGCGCCCTTAACCCACATAATCTAGAAACGTTCAGTTGAACATCGAGGATTACTTGGTATTATCAGGCCGGAATGTTGCCTTGCGCACGCGTTAGATCTCTCGCAATCACATGATAACGACGACAAACCTTGTAAATACCATCAGCTAGCAATTATGGGAGTACTCCCTGAAACTGAAGGCGAGCTCTGGCAGTCATCGTCGGGGAACTCTTCCCCTTCCCTTGACGACCATCCCGACGACGATGACCAATGAAAAACAGTAACGATGACAAAAACGATGACGACCGCGACGTGAGTACACACTTTTCCTCCCCCTACCCGTGGCTAGTTCTGACCAGCATCCCTTCTTCCCACATCTCCTAGGCTACAGTGGCGCAGTATAACCTAACGGTTGACGCGCCCTTTAATTTAATGTATCCAATGCGATAACAGCTACGTTCAAGTGAGCGTCCTGGAGGCCAAGTCTTGAACCATACGACTCAAGTCGCAATGCGTGTCAAGTCACTACTTCCAAATCGCATGCGACTCGACTTCACGTCATGTACGTAGTCTTGAATCTAGATGTGCGACTCATTTCGCTTGCGAGATGAAATTCTTCCTTGCGAATGCTTTTTTGCGTTTGGAAACTCCGCCCACTTTCGCTCTATGACTGACCAATGAGAAAGCTTGTTACAAAGTGCAACTTTCGACTTTCGACTTTTATCGAAAGTCGAAAAGTACCATTGTTGTTGTATTTGCAGCGCGCTTGTTGTTTTAACGTCAATGTTTAGTTATTATTAACTTTTAACCTTAATAAACTAATTTTGAAATGCCTAAAAGCACGGGGAAAATATCGTTGAGCCAACAAGATGCTATTGTTAGTATAATAGAAACAAATCGTAAGTTATTAACAAACAAATTGGATAATTCCTTCACCAAAAAGGATAAAGATTTGGCTTGGCAGGAGGCTGCCTTGTACCTCAACTCGATGCATGGTGCCACAAAAGACGTAAAGAATTGGATCAAGGTATGTTGGTACATCTTACAAGTATTGCTTTATTATTAACCAAGGTCTTGAACCTAGTACCTAGTCGGCCCTACGCACCCTAAGCCTAGACCCTCGGCTTAAGATCGGGCCTAGGGTATATAAACCTAGTAAGGCAATTTTTTGTAGGGTCCTAGGGGTCTTATTGGCCTAGCCTAAGCTTACGTATTGCTGTGTTATAGTCTAGCCTCTAGGCCTACTGTTAAGGCATATTATGGTATATTTTGGTATTATTTAGGCCCTACATCATCGGCCTAGGCTGTAGGTTTGTAGGGCACGGGTCTAAGACGGTAAGAACTAAATAGCTAGAGGTCCACCAGGTTGTACAAACTGCCAACAACAAGAATAAAATAATGCAAATTTTTAAACACACAAATGCCTAAACACACTTAGGTATCCAACTTTTATATTTATAAGTAAACTTAGTATGTAGGATTTTCAATGCTTTTAGTATTTAAATAATGAAACATATTTTATAATTTTAGTTTGACGTCAGTAAGTTTATTCATAAGTAGATTATTACTTACGTATCCGTTCTATAGACAATGATTCAATATGTATAAAAAGTTTTTTCTTAATTGGAGACTAAGTATTTGACACCCATTTTCATGGAAATGTTAATAAAGAGTTACTTCAACATTGTGACACAAAGTTTTAAATTATAACCTTAATGGCCGTGAATTATTTTTATTTGAGTGACAGGTATGATCCAACAGTTAACCCTCAAAGTTAAAGATATTAACATACTAACGAAAACATAATCCGTACTTTATGTTAAACTCAATCCAACCAAATACAAAAATTTGTAAAAAAAAAACGGCAGCCAATCTCTCCTTCAAAAGTCTTCGGCTGTGAATGCTGTGAGATATAGAAGTTGAGCCAAGCTTTTTATTCTTTCTCCCTAGTTTCGCTTTTAAAATAAGTAAGATCATTTCGCCTGTTGACGAGCGCCAAGCCAACGATTTTTGTGGTAAAAAAGTAAAATTTTTAAACTCGAAATCATAAAAAAAATTCTTGGCCATGAACCAAATTCAATGGCCAAGCCATTTTTTTAATGATTTCGAGTTTAAAAATTTTACTTTTTTACCACAAAAATCGTTGGCTTGGCGCTCGTCAACAGGCGAAATGATCTTACTTATTTTAAAAGCGAACTTAGGGAGAAAGAATAAAAAGCTTGGCTCAACTTCTATATCTCAAAGCATTCACAGCCGAAGACTTTTAAAGGGGAGCTTGGCTGCCGTTTTTTTTTTTTTTTTTTTTTTACAAATTTTTTGTATTTGGTTGGATATTACATCTTTTTGTTGTTCGTTCGCTATCAAGGTGTGAATGATTAAATTTGTTGAGTTCAAAGTTGTTTTTTTACATTTTTGGGCCCACGGTCCCCCCAAAGATACCCATTAAATAAATAAATAAATAAATAAATAAATACATTTTTATTTACAGACTACCGACTCAGGTATATAACTGATTTTCAGTGGGGGACTTTAAATCAAAGCGACCTAGCCAACCCTGCAGGCCCCGACGCAAACGACGAGTGAGCGATAACCAACCAAAGATCGATATTTTTAATAGGAAATATATCAATCAGTGGTATAGACAGTGCGAACACCCGCGGATCAACGCCAGAATCAACAAGGCCGATTCAGAACAACTCTGAAATTTATTATGTGCTTCGTTGCTAGGACGGCTCCAAAGTCACCGTTTACAAACTCCTAAGACAAGAACTGATAGAAAAAATCAGAAAAAATCAAATCAGAAGTTAAAAAACTTCTGACTTTAGCGGGAATCGAACGCTGGCCCTTCTGCATTGGAAGCAGATACGCTAACAACAAGACCAACGCACTAGCATAAGCACTAGATATTTATAATGGTTAAGAGCATGTTTAATTTCAAGCTTGTATACAAATTACTACGCCTGAGAAATTACGCGTTTTGATTTTGCTAGGACGGCTCCAAAGTCACCGTTTACAAACTCCTAAGACAAGAACTGATAGACTTAAGTCCAAATCAGAAGTTAAAAAACTTCTGACTTTAGCGGGAATCGAATCCTGGCCCTTCTGCATTGGAAGCAGATACGCTAACAACAAGACCAACGCACTAGCATAAGCACTAGATATTTATAATGGTTAAGAGCATGTTTAATTTCAAGCTTGTACAAATTACTACGCCTGAGAAATTACGCGTTTTGATTTTGATTTTGATTTTGATTTTGATTTTGATTTTGATTTTCCCCGGTCCCAATTGCCCGGTTTTTGTTATATAAGGTACATTAGAGTGTGGCCCAAGTTTCAAAGTTCTAAGATGAACCGTTTTCCCAGTATAGCGTATTATTCATAAGAGTACGGAATTACCTACTTTTGATTATTTTGGGTTTTTTCCGGTACCCGTTAACCAATTTTGCTTTCCATATTCAAAAGTGATAAAGAATGAGAGATATCAAAATGTATTCCACGTTTGAAACGTCTCAGTTGTAGCGTTTTCTTTGAATGATTCATTTCTTAAAGTTCAGATATGTTTTTTGTCATTTTTGGGCCCATGGTCATCCCAAATTTAGCCCCTTGTGTTTTGGACGCAAGATATTTATAATGGTTAATAGCATGTTAAATTTCAAGTTTGTACAAATTACCACGCCTTGGTAATTACGCGTTTTGATTATCATCCAAATTTTGATTTTCTCCGGTCCCTGTTACCCGATTTTGGTTTTGAAAGCAAATGTCACTGCGTCTGAAGTACACCTAAGTGTCGTCCAAGTTTCATAGTTCTAAGATTTACCGTTTTCTCTGTAGGCTAAATAAATCTCCGCGGAGAACTCCTAGCCAGCCAGCCACCAGCCAGCCGAAAGGTATTTGACGATGTTGAGAGCCTTTTTTAACACAGAACGAGTTGTCGGATCGGGTTGATTTTTTTTTTGGTATGTCATGGACCACATACCAGGTCATATACCGAGTTTCAAGATTGTAACTCTTTCGGGGCGGCGTGTGCAGATAGCTGAAAACCCCCCAACTCTCGTAGCTGTATATAGGGCCGGAGTTCGGTGTCGCCTAAGCAGTCGCATCGCTTGTCTGCCGGGCGACGACCGTCGCCCTAGATTACATAAATTCTCATCATCAAAAACTCTTCGAAAGTCAGCTGTTTTATCTCAGCTCTCAACTTTTGTAAATCCTGATATATGTACATATTAAATTAATGATGCTCATGCTAGAACACTTGATGCCTCTATGTGAAGCGCTTACGAATCAAGCGTGCTCGTACTCTCTCGCCAGCAACCAGAACTGGGTTCCGTCTAACTTGTCTTCCACCTGCACTGTCTTCTTCAATGTCTTCCTCGCTCTCTGATGATGAAGAGTGTGCCACTTCCACTTCTTCATCCGAGTCCTCGTCCATGGCAAGCCCTGCATCAACACATTTGTTGTGTAATACACAACATGCGCAAACGATTTGGGAAACCATTTCTGGATGATAGTGTAGCACACGATCCTTCAAACAGCAACGAAATCGAGCTTTCAGTAAACCGTTGCAGCGTTCAATTGTGGAGCGGACAATCATTTGGCGTTCATTGTACAATTCTTCAGGAGAGTTTGGTTCTGCCTTAGAGTCTGTATTTAATAGCCAGGGTTCGAGATTATATCCACTATCTCCTAAAAGATAATATCCCATTAGTGCATTTTCTTCATATTTCCTGACTAGAGCCCTTTTCAAATTAGAAGAATTCCAAATAAACTTGTCACTTGTACTACCAGGAAACAATGCATTGACATGAAGAATGCGCATGTTGGCATCGCAAACCAGTTGAACATTTATTGAATGGAATCCTTTGCGATTCACGTAGTTGTGTTCTCCATATATGGGGTCGTCAATCGGTGGTGGGACTAGAGATACGTGAGTGCAGTCAACGCATCCAATGACTCCTAGAGAAAAGCAAAATACAAAGCTAACTTAGTACTCTTATACATCAAAACAATTTTAATTGCTATTGATTATTGCGGGTAAAGAAAACATTATTTCTAAATTCTGATTAGAGTTGCCGGTCCAGAATTTACAAAGATTGTTGGTGGAGGTGCCGGTCCAAAAATAGAAAGATTGTTGGTGGAGGTGCTAGACAATTTCGTGTTTACAAACGTCATTCATGAAAATCCAGATAATAGAAAATGAATTGGGAGAATATCATGATATAAGCTTCTTCACAGGAAAAATGCATTATCCATTTTAATGCGGTATTATAATGACCCCATTTGGCCTACACGGTCCGAAAACTAAAAGCAGTATAGCACCCAAACTTATTGTAAATTTAATTTTACCTGGTAAACCATAGCGCTCATAAAATGTCCTCATCACCGGCAACATCTCTTGTATTGCCATTGGAAATTGTATGTAACGGTCCTTAATACGATTGATCGCGGATGTTACTTACGCAATAGCACGACTCACCGACTTTTGACTTGCTACATACAAATCACTTCCAATAGTATCTTGGTATCCTCCAATAGCATAAAACCGTAGAGTAGCTAATACCTGCAAGAAAGTTAATGTTTAATTTTTATATTTTATATTAGTGATGTATTTAATGTCTAGGTCTATAGGGCCTATTCTGTTCAGTTATTTATACGATTTGCGACTTTACTTACTTTTGTGTTGATATCGACTGCCGAGGTTCTCGATGGGGCTCATGTACTCACGTATTTCATCAATTAAATTTAGCGTCATTGCTTTATTTAATCTGAAATATTTTATAAACTTTGTCTCTGACAATGCATCAAAAGGATAAACAGACTTACGGAATCTATCTTGTACATTAGCTGCTACTATTTCAGCTCTTTCTAGGTCAGCTATTGCATTTACAAACAAAGCTTCAGCCATCTTTAGTCGCAACAATGGCGTATTCAACTTGCATAAGTGGACATAGCTTAAGAACTACTCCCCGAATTATACACAGGCGGCGGTAGCAAAAAAAAATCAGGTCTGCTATTTGTATTATTTACCTAGGCTATAGCCTACCTAAAATGCCAAAACAAATTGCAAAGAAAGGTACAAAAAATATAGTAGAATTTGCATTGAATAGATATAAAAATTGTTTTTGTCACGTATAACAAGTGAACAATAATCATGCGATAAGTAAAAAAAAGTAAAAAAGTTTTCCTAGGCGGGATTCGAACCGGCGACCTCTCGCGTTCAAATCAAGCGCTCTAACCACTCGGCGAACGGGACCGCGATGTCCCGCCGATCTATAGGGCCACTAATGCAGATGCACGCTAAATTGCGACGAGCGTAAATAATTTGACATGACAATTATAACACTTTAAATATTTTTAAAGCCTTCTGCCAACATTTCTAGAGTGTAATTTACGTCTTTATACATAGGATGTACCTTATAACTATTTATTTAGTCATTAAAAACTTTCGATGTGGCAGTCAAGACGCAAATAAATCTCTACACGCAAGGTAAAACCTCGCGGTTTGAAACGTAAGAAAACTTGCGAGCCAAGTCGTAAGCCATTTCGCAAGTTTGTCTCAAGACTACCGATTTGATGGTTTTGAGCGACTTGTCGGAAATTTGCGACTCGAAACGGGAGGTGAGTTGAAACGCAAGTTTCAAGACTTGGCCTCCTGGCGAATATATATTTGATAATCGCGCGTGCGGGGCCAGTTAATTAAAATATTTATTTATTTTGTCATAACTTACAGCTTTTTATTTCTTTCTTTTATAAACGGAGAAAATAACATAACACACAAAAAACAAATTAAATGTATTAACTCACAATATCACATGAGGCGCAATATGACCCACCTGGTTGATGCGCCCGAGTTTATCATGTCGTTGTAGGCCTATATTCTCTAGATGATCTATATGGTCTAAGTTGCAGCATAACCTCTGTAGAGGTGGGTGGCCGGCTAGCTGCAATGGTGGGGAGTGGGTCTTCAGATTAGGGAGCCTGCCTTGGCGTTGGCGTATACAGACTCGTGGATCTTAAGTTGTTAACCATTTTCTCCTAGCAAAAGACACATATTTTGGATGATGGTGGAGGTGCCGGTCCAGGCAATTGTTTATTTATTGCCAATACACAAAATGACATTGACAAAACCCTGACAATAAAAAATGAATTAAGAGTATTAAAAAGTAAAATTTTTCACATGTAAAATTCAATTATAACATTTCGCGTTATAACGGCCGTGTCTTCGAGGAATTCAAATGACCAACAACTCTCATTTAACAATGTAGAACTTTAATTCAAAACAATGTCCGTCTTCTCGGCATGGTGTTTGACACAAAGCTAAATTGGAAACACCACGTTGTTGAGTTACGTAAAAGATTCATATTGAAAATCAACCTATTGAAAGTTCTCAGCAATACATGGGGTGCAGACAGGACTTGCATGTTGAGAATTCACGGATCTCTAGTTTGCTCCAAGATGGACTATGGATGTTTCGTATACTCTTCAGCAAGTAACACAACCCTTAAACTTCTAGACACTGTCCACCATTGTGGTCTTCGTCTTGCTCTTGGTGCATTTCGAACAAGCCCGGTTGTCATCTTGTATGCCGAGTCAGGTGTGTCCTCCTTGGCAGAACGGAGAAACCTCTTGATGGGTACGTACGTTATGAAAATTAAATCTATGCATAACCATCCATCAAACAATTACACCCACGGGAGTGTTTCCCGATCAACCAAATCGAGAAATAAACCATGATGTTTTCAATGTGAAATATGTCAGACACTTTGATAACAAACCAATGGCAACCCTTCCAATGGGGTTAAGGTGTAAACCTTGGTTTAATCTTATAGATTTTAATCTGCCAACAGTTTTAATTTTGTTTTTAGCAATAACCCGCCCTGGTCTACACCAGAGCCGATTATTCTATTTAACCTTTGTCGTTTTGATAAAAACGCTACTTGCGATAGTGTATTCAAAATTAACTTTAAAAAGATTTGCCATGAACATCAAAGGTTTACTTTGATATTCACAGATGGCTCCAAAATTGACAACAAGTTTGGAAGTGCCTTTTATTGCTCCACCTTAACTGAACGTTTCAGGCTAAGCGACAGGTGATTAATTTTCACTGCAGAGTTATCCGCCATCCGCGAAGCTCTTTAATACATTCTACGTTGTCGTTGTGGAGAATACCTTTTGTGTTCAGATAGCTTGAGTTCACTTCAAGCTATAAAACTCATGTATTCAAGTCATCATTTGGTACAAGACATATAATTCTATTTATAAAAGCTAAACTCTAACGGTTATATAATAGAGTTTTGCTGGATACTTGGACACGTGGGCATAGAGGGAAATGAACACGCTGATCGGGCTGCTAAGGAAGCTTCCCAGCGTCGCGACGTTGATTCCAATCTAGTTTCCGTTCCAGATGTCAAGAGTGGATTCAAGCAACGTTTGTTGGTGTTGCAAAATAACAAATTGCGTATAGTTTGATGCCCACACTGACTAATAAAATACGTCCACCTACGTCTCGACTCTCACGTAGAGAAGATGTGGTATTGTCTAGAATTAAAATAGGCCACACACGCCTAACTCACGGATATCTCTTAACCACAGAAAAAGGTTATTCCCATATGTGACACATGTGATGCACCTGTAACCGTACATCTTATGCTAGCAGAATGTACCAAATGTGATGCCTTGCGCACGCAATTTGATCTCTCTTAATCATATGAAGAACTTATATCATATGATAATTGCGACAAACTTTCTAAATTTCTAGTCCAAACAAATCTATTTCACAAAATTGTATTCACATCATACACATTTCGTTTATTTATTTATTTTCATTCACATAAATTACTTTTATTTTTCTTTATTTTTATATTTCTAACAATCATTTTATTTTTGTTATATATACACTAAGAAAACAATCTAATAATCAAACACACCATTTACTCATCTCATCAACTTAATTTTCAGCAGCGCAATATGACCTAGCGTTTGAAGCGCCCTAGTATCTCACGTCGTCGTTGTAAATCATTCTCAAATAATTGTTTGATTCGTTGTTAGACGAGGGAGTGAGGAATCCTATCATAGTCTAGATTGGCGCATCATGGCTTCAGTTGACCCTCAAAACACTATTAATTATACGTTTATTATTACACTTTTATTGATATAATAGTATTATATAATAATATTAAAGTTAGTGGGCTTCTCAAAGTTACATGTTTTAAAATGCCTTTTATAAATATGTTACATAAATTTGAGAATTAAAGCACATCTGAATCTTTATCTGAATCTGAATCTGAGCTCCCCGTCTGGGCCGGGGTAGAATTGGCCCAGAGCATGGCTCTGCTAATCGTAAAAGGCGATTCAAGAGAAAAAGTCCACCTCGCAAACATCAGCTAGAAAGAGCGGAGTATCTTACTCCCCGAAACTAGAGGCGAGCTCTGGCAATCGTCGCCGGGGACCTTGTCCCCTTCCCTTGACGACCCCCCGGCGACGATGACAATGACACACAACGAACGATGACAAAGACGATGACGACCGCGATGTGAGAAACCCCCCTTCCTCCCCTTACCCGTGGCTGGTTCTGACCAGCATGGGCCCCTCCTCCACCCCCCCCCCCCCTTAGGCTAGAGTGGTGCATTATGACCTAACGGTTGACGCGTCCTTAATCCAAATAAACTGAATCTGAGCTATCAAATTTAAATGAAATGTGCCCGGATACTCAACACATGACTCGCTCACTCGTCCTAGCAACACTTTGGAGCTTCCTAGTCAAGTTGGCTAAGGTTCCCTTATACCCGAAATCTGGAAATCCTAGGTTCAAAACCCGATCGGAAAAGTTTTTTTTTATTTTCTGGATTTTATTTAAAAATTATGAAAACATGTTTTGAAATGCATATTACAATACTATGGAAAACATAGCCAGTACGAAATTCGAGTAAAGATTGCAAGGTTTACTCAATGTCCCAGCGTAATTTAGGGGAACCTTGAGCGTGCATGATTCGATAAACCTTGGTTACTCCTATGCATGTTATCACAGCGTGACAAAAAATTTTCAATAAAAATGTCTTCTTCAAGAACAAAAGCATTGTTGTTAAAATGAAACCTACACATTTCACGCCTATTTTTTTAATTTATCATGTCTCGTAGGTTTAAATCGCAACGGATTGTGCTCATTTTGTTACATTTCTCAGTAACCTGGTCACGGATGTCTGTTTCAATTTCAGCTCAACCTTTTTTGGCAGTTTGGCTGTATGGAACCGGACAAACAGACATTTAACATTTAACATACAGAATTAATCACGACCAAGGCCCGTTCGACTTGCGTTGAGACTTCGTTCGCTGCGCTCACTCGTCTAATAACCAAGGATTCACGTCTGGTGATTCTTTATTTGAAACCAACTATAGGACTAACACTGTTGCCAATGAACGGGGACAAAAGAAACTTGACAACGCTGTTTCCGAACGGTTCCCGTATTGAAATACTGTCTCCCTCCTTCATTCTCCAACCACAACTTCGAGCTGAAATCCGAGCCTCGCTTTCATCTTTTAGAGATCGTTCGACCGAGCACAGACAGATGAGTACAAAAAGCAAGTTTTCGGCCCTTCAGATATTTTACATTCTATTAATTGGTATTAAAATATTTATGAGTACAACTTTACAAAAAATATCCTCATTTAACAAAAATAAATTGCAATGGAACTTGAAGAAATAAAGAGAACCCACGCATTCTAAAAACTTAAAAAAAAATTATCCATCAACGCGAATAAAAAAAGCGATCGCGAAGCGTCCTAGTTATATACATCTGTATAAAATGTTATTATAACTGTTATTTCTATAAATTCTGGCTAACTTTTTCAACTTTTTCTTTCTAAAGGCAATACATTACAATGTCTTTAATACCCATGTGATATATGAACGTTGTAGGCCCACCCGTTTGCAAAGATTTGCCCCAAATATCACGAAAATATGGCATTCAAAATCGAAAAAAAGTTAAAATACGATATTAATGAGAGGTATTTGATCAATTGTATAAAAAAAACGTGGCAGGTCTAAGTTCAGAGATTTAGAAGCTCCCCTCTAATTTTCATTAAGATCGAATATGCCGTTTGTACGATAGAACGCGAACAAACAGACAAAATCAACAAAAAAACGAATATTTTTTTTTAATGTGGGGTTAGTGAAATTGAAGGTTCGCTTCTCTCATCCAACAAAATTTAATTCACATCAAACACATTTATTTTTTTATTTATTTATTTTTATTTAAATAAATATTTTTTCTTTAGCAATTACTATTACCACCATCATTTTCTTTTCAATATTAACTAAGAAATAAATTTAGTATTCCAACACACCATCAACTCATTTCACTAAAACTTAATATCACAGGCGGAGCAATATGACCTAACCGGTTGAAGCGCCCTTGTGTCTTACGTCGTTGTTATTTTTTTTCTTTTGGAAATTACCCCAAACAAAATTTGGCGCTGCTGTTACTTACTACAGCAATAGGCATCCTAATAATTTATTTACTTATAAGTGGCCACAATTCCACAGGACGCAATGTCCAACAAGGGCATGTTACCAATGACATAGGGTAACAAACCAAACTTATACAAAACGTTACAATACAATAACAAATTAGTAACAAAAAGATGAAACACGAATGTATGCGAGTGGTGTTGCATCTGTTTGACTGTATGCGTGAGTGTGTAAGTGTAAATATTAACCCCACAGAAAAAATTTGGCCAAGCCATTTTTGTATGATTTCGAGTTTAAAATTGTTACTTTTTTACCACAAAAAACGTTGGCTTGGCGCTCGTCAACAGCCGAAATGATCTTACTTCTTTTCAAAGCGAAACTAGGGAGAAAGAATGAAAAGCTTGGCTCAACTTCTATATCTCACAGCATCCACAGCCGAAAACTTTTGAAGGAGAGCTTGGCTGCCGTTTTTTACAAACTTCACAATACAAACAAACAAACAACAACAACAAACGTGCGGAACCTCGGTAGAGGAAGGTTGTGCGGCAGCTCCGCGCCGTAGTCTGTAGTGTACAAGCGAGTGATATCGTTCTGATTACATAGTGACAGTGTATTTACATTTCATCTGTGAATGATAGTGATACAATAATATTGTATATTATTATATATGTGTATATTATACCTCGTGTGGGTCGCAAAAAGCTTTTGCAATGCCGCCGAAAGAAAAAAAAAAATACTCGAAGCAATGTACCCCGGAGGTGAGTGCAGAATTAATTCCTCCAAAGGGTCACCTTGAGGATAAATTGCTCAAATCAACGAGAAGTTGTCAGAGATGGAGGGAGGTTTTACCCGAGGTATCCCCTTACATTGCTATGTCAGAAGCGATTCGTTTAGTTCTAGTAACCCTTCAAAAACGGGACAAAAACATTGGCGAACAGGCCAGCTCCAAGAAAGAGCTGCTAGGGGAAAACAAGCTGCAAACTAGCAAACCCGAGTCCCCTGGTTAGTGAAGTCAAGCAGTGCAAGATCGCAAACAAGGTCCTGAAGGAAGAAAAACGAGTGTCTTGGCATCACGCTGCAACGAGCTTGAAAAATATTCCGTAATTATAAACTTTGAGATTCAGGGTGTGCCGGGGGGTTAGATGGTGAAACGTCAAATAGTATAGAAACTAAAATTTGAAAGCAAAGTTGGTTGTAATATAAAGTGAGGAAGAGATTGATGTTTGTCATAGGCTAAAGGCTAACTCCAAGTCTAAAGATACCCCCCAACCATTATAGCTAGATTTTTCTCTGCGCAGGGTTAGGGAGATTTATTACGGGAAAAGAGCTAAAAAGACCTTGTGCGCAGGTGAGATTGGTTTCACCGAAAATAACGTGGAAAATAACTTGATATTCTTTAAATTAGCATCTGTCAAAAATTAATAAGAACTTTTCTGGTTAGCGCGTAAAGCCAAGGCGCAACTTAAGTACATTTATGCGTGGGTTTAAAGGAGGCAAAGTTTCTTGCACAAGGAACGAGCATTCGCCCGTCTTGGGTATTCCCAAAGCCCTCTGATATCCCATCGCAGTAGTTCGCAGTCACTCCTCACTCGACCTTGCTCTCGCTCGCGCGCAACCAGAAAATGGATGACTGGCATGACGCGTTGATGCGAGATGATAACATAAACAATACTTGCAGTCATATTGCTAAAGTAAATGCGCTCTATGGGGGTCATGGTGAATTTAAATAATGCACCAAAATATAAGAAGCATACGATTACACTTAAATGAATTCATTGTCATGTTAAGCGAGTTGAAATTTGAGCTTGATATTATCGTTTTAACTGAGACGCATCTCGTGCAAAATGAACCTTTTAATATTCATGGATATTCTACATATTATTTTAATTCACGCCACTCAAGTTATGATGGAATAGTGGTTTGAATTAATACTAGTCGTATTGGTAATAAAAAAATTGAAACTCGCTGCTTGAATCGAAATGCAAATGCAGCTAATATTACGTTTCAAATTTGATGGAAAAACTTACTCTATTTTTAGTGTTTATCGCTCTCCTTCTACCAATGTAGGAAACTTTGTAGCTAAATTGCATTCGGTAATCAACGGATTTTCTTCCTATGACCATCAGATTATTATTGGGGATATAAATCTAAATATTTGGAGAAGAAATCCAGTCCCCAAGTGCAGCATGATTATATAAACCTGTATACTCTAATGGATATAAAGCATGTGTAAATAGCCCTACAAGGGGAAAGTTTTACATACTAGCACCTGCCTGGAAACCCTATATTTTTTTAAGTCTAGGAAGATTAAAGGCACGGTAACATGCATCTATAAATCTGTTTATTACTGATCACTATCCGATTTTCTTTAGTTGGGAGGCAGGGGATAAATTGAATAAATTATGCAGGCAAAGGAAACTTTCCCAAATAAAGGGCGAGACTTTAGTACAATGTAATAAAAAATTAAATGTTGAAAAGCTCAAGTCAAACTTAGATAATGAAAAATTGGTACAAGGTATTTCTTACTCAGCATTTTAATGATTCTCTTTATTCTTTTTATCTTTCTTCAGAGTCATATTAAAAAATTCATATGACATTAAAATTCAAAGAATAATTCCAAAACAGAAAATTAACTGATTGAATAACCATGGCATAATTACGTCTATAAGAAAGCGAGATAAAATGCATTTTTAAAATTTAAAAAACTAAGTGTAGACCCAAATATTTGATGAGCAGTATCTTGATAATTTAAAACGCCGTTTAAAAGCATACCGTAATTTCCTTAACAAATCGATTATTACCACCAAAATAATTACTATTCAAGAAAAATACGCTCTTATAAACAAAACCCCAAGAAAGTATGGGAAGTTATTAATGAAATCTCAGGGAAGAAAATGAATAGGCAAGCATGATCAAATAAGGGAAATGCAATTGGGAATGAGCTTCACTCGACGGAAGATGACCCCAAAAAAAAAAAATGCAGATGCATTCGCTGACTTTTTTTTCTAACGCGGGAGAAAAACTTGCGGGAAAAAAATTTGAAAACGAAATAACCGTCAAAAGCCAACAACTTAAGTCACATTCCTCGAAATAAGAATTCAATATTTCTAAATCCCGTTACAGAGAGAGAAATTCTAGACATTTTTAGAAACCTCAGCACAAGTTCAGCTGGTGGTTATGATAATTTAAGGTGGTCATACGATTGCGGCTTTAGGAGTGTACATTGCTAGGGCCCCCTAATGCATATATTTAACTTATGTTTTGATTAGGAGAATTCTCACAAGACCTCAAAACGCTATTGTTATTCCGGTTTTCCAAAAAAAGATGACCGTACGAAACCAGAAAACTATTACCCTATTTCTCTCTTGTCGCACTTGCAAAGATCTTGGAAAAATTAATAAGGTAACTTATGTCATTTTTTGCAGTCACACAAAATATTTCTCCACGCAATTGGTTTTCGTCCGCATTTAAGTACGTCAAAGCAATAATAAATTAACTAGTACATTATGAAGCATTTTGGGTAAAAAATGAAGAGTGTACTGTTTTTTTGGACTTGGCGAAAGCCTTTGATACAGTGGACCCTGAAAGGTTAATAGCTACACTAGAACATATTGGTGTGAGAGGTCAGTTTTCGGGAAAGAACCTAGTAACGTGGCCAAATGAAAAAAGTTATACTTACATGAAAAAAAATTATAAGGGGCCGCAAGAGTACTGTACTGGAACCAAATTTTGTTAAAAAACGAATAAACAAATTGAGGAGAATATGTACGGCCATGATATAGTTTTAGACTAGATTGGAATATTTATAAAGTAATAAAGGTTAGTTAAAAGTTGTTGAATAATTTAATAACAAAATAATAAACCGTTAATGCTAATAATTCAAAAAAAAAAATGACCGTTGCATTAAAAAAAGTTTCATGATTTACTTGATCCGAGGATTCTTCGGGAACTGCTTAGAGATTAAAAAAGTGTTAGTGGAGATTTGGGTTGGCAGATTATAATTTTGCGTTGTTTGGTCAGAGCATATAAGTACTTGTATTAAGAAAGTTAGAAGTTTGCTTTATGTTTTTTATAGACAAAGGCTACATTAGCAGGGAATTGCTATTGTTAGTATACCAGAGCCTTGGGGCAGTCAATATTACAATATGGGATTATTGGGGGGGGAGGGGCTTATAAAACGCATCTAACCCCCGCTTATAATTATTCAGAGGTTCTTCTAAAGATTGTTTTATGTAAGCCTAAATGGTACTCTTCTAAATTAACCTTAGAACTAAGTAAAATGCCGGATATCTACCAGATATTTTTCAAACACAGTATGATTCACACCTTCAATTATTTTAATATGTACAGTGCAATTAACAAACCACTACTACAAAATACCAATTTACAATATTAATACCTATAAATACACTCTATGTGTCCCTAAAAAAACATAAACTTATTGGGCAAAGACATGTCGATTATCTTGGACCATATTTTTTCAATCAGATACCCCTGGCTATCAGAAAATGTACATCTTTAAGTTTGTTTAAATATTCGTTGAAAAAAAGGGATGAGTAATCCGGAATCGAAATTGCACTTTTCTAAAATTTTTATGAATGTCTTAAATTAATTGTAAACCCCCATTAACCATTAATTATTAATTGACTTAAATTTTTAAAAAAAAAAAAATGTTTATGCCTTCTGTATTGTGTTTAATTTTCTATGTATTAATATATTTTGTGGGGCACTATGTCTATTACTTATTGTTATATATTATATACGAGTTTCAGCATATTTTTTAAGTTGTTATTTTTTGTTACATCTATCAGTTTCCCGCATAAAAATGATATGTGTATTATTTTTGACAGCCCCCCCCACAAGGGGTTTTTTCCTCTTAACGCGGGCTTCCTATTGTGTATTTAATATATTTTTGTCATCTTTGGTATGCTAATAACTTTGTATTGTTTACTTATGTGATGTGTTGTATATTTGCATGAATAAAATGCATTTAAATTGAATTGAATTGAATTGAATTGAATTGAAAAATTGGGGGGATATTACATCTTTTGTTTGTTAGTTTCCTATCAGGCGTGAATGATGGACTTTGACTAACTTGTTAGGCCCAAGAGTAGTTTTTTGACAGTTTTTGGGCCCACGGTCCCCCCCCCCCCCCTAATGTAACCTCTTGTTTTTTTAAGCGCTAGATTTTATAATGGTCAAAAAGCATGTTTAATTTAAAGCTTGTACAAATTACTACGCCTGAGTAATTACGCGTTTGATTTTGATTTTGATTTTCCTCGGCCCCTATCGCCCGTTTGGTTTTGGGAATGCTAAGTGATTGCGCATGAGGGACATATATGTGTAGCAGAAATTTCAAAGTTCTAAGATGAACCTTTTTCCCTCTGTAAAGCCCCCCGTCTGGGCCCGGGGTAGAATTGGCCCGAGCATGGCTCTGCTAATCGTGAAAGGCGATTCAAGAAAAAAAGTCCACCTCGCAATCATCAGCTAGTAAGAGGGGAGTATCTTACCCCCCCCAAACTAAAGGCGAGCTCTGGCAATCGTCGTCGGGTACCTTGCCTCCTTCCCTTGACGACCCCCCGGCGACGTTTGAAAATGACACAACGAACAAATGACAAAGACGATGACGACCGGACGTGAGAAACCACCTTCCTCCATTTTACCCGTGGCGGGTTCTGACCCCCATTGGCTCCTCCTTCCCACCCCCCTTAGGCTAGAGTGGTGCGATATGACCTAACGGTTGACGCGTCCTTAATCCAAACAAACAAAAAAAAATCTCTGTATAGCGTCCCTTTTTCTTAAGAGTACTGAATTACCTAGCTTTTGATAATTTTGATTTTCTCCGGGAACCGTTACCCAATTTTGCTTTCCATATTCAAAAATGATAGAGAATGAAGAAATCACAGTGTATTCCACGTTTGAAACTTTTTCAGTTGTAGCGTTTTCTTTGAATGATTCATTTTTTAAAGTTCAGCTATGTTTTTTTGTCAATTTTGGGCCTATGGTCCTCCCAAAAATTTTGCCCCCTTTTGTTTTTGACGCTAGATATTTATAAATTAAAAAACATTTTACATTTCAATTTTGTACAAATTACCACGCCTTAGTAATTAGCCTACGTGTTTTGATTATCATCCACTTTTTATTTTCTTTCCCGGGCCCTGTAACCCGATCTTGGTTTTTGAAAAACAAAGGCACTGCGTATGAGGTACACCTAAGTGTGGTCCAAGTTTCATTGTTCTAAAATTTACAGTTTTCCTCTGTAGGGCTCAATGTAGCTCCGCGGAGAATTAGGTAACTAGCTAGCTAGCCAGCCGGAAGGTTTTTTGACGATTTTGAGTCACTTTTGTACACAGAACGGAGTTATCAAAACGGGTTGATTTTTTTTTTAAGGTCATGGACCACGTATCAGGTCATATACCGATTTGAAGATTGTAAATCTTTCGGGGCACCTTTTATAACTTAACCCTAAACCCATTCATAAACTTTTCAATATTACAGGCGGCGCAATATGGCCTAACCGTTTGAAGCGCCCTTGTTTCTAACGTCTTTTTTCAAACAATTGCGATTCATCGGAAGGTACGCGCTGAGCACATTAAGCAGGGTATCACTAGTAGAACAAATTGTTATGGGGTTTTGACTATATGTTTGACTAAGAGGAACGCTGACTGTTTTACAAAAAAACCCATTAGCTGGTAACCAAGTGTGGTTTGGACGAGAGTTCTATTCGAGATGTCAAGAAGAAGGTGAGCAGAGCCTGAAGACAGAAGAACTACCGAGCGCTCCCGCCTGGCGGGGGTAGCGCAGTACCTGAAGATTGAGACCTACACTTTGGACATCGGGCCAGAAGTTTTAGAAGAGACACAAGAAGAACTACCGAGCGCTCCCGCCTTGGGGGGGGTAGCGCAGTACCTGAAGATTGAGACCTACACTTTGGACATCGGGCCAGAAGTTTAGAAGAGACAAGAAGAACCGAACAGGACCGGACGGTTGTCAGTAACAAGCTTGGGGAAACCTGGTGAGCAGGCACATGAATGATTGGTTTGGGAGTTTTTGTTGTTCATTAACTTGAGAGTCCGGGGTCCGAGACCTCGCTAGTCAGACCACAGTCTTATCCAGATTTCTGTAATCTATGAGTTTAATAAAAAAGGTATTCTCCTCATGTTTGAAACACGGATTTTTAACTGTGTAAAAAACCATGTTACGCCCCACGTTTTTAGTTTTTTGGTGGGTTTGGCCCTTTGGTGAACCCTGACTTATCAGATTAGCTTTTCAATATGGACGTTTGGCATTTTAAATAATAAATGATTTGCCACCTGAATCCCCCTGAAGATTATTTACAAAACTTCATGAATAATATGACGTATCAAAATGCAAAGAAATTGCATATGTAAAAACGCAAAAAAAGGTATATACACGGACATTTCTCTACGGCTCCAATGAACTTAGTGCTACGACGCAGGGGGGAGGAAATTTTGGGCCAAAACGCACATGTTGTTGAAGACTGCGAGACAGGCAGGGGTATGATCATGACAAACTCTAAAGTAAATAAACTTTATTTAACCCGGGGTAGAATTGGCCCAGAGCACGGGTCTGTTGAGCATAAAAGGCGATTTAAGAGAAAATGTCCACCTCGCAAACATCAGCTAGTAAGACGGGTAGTATTTTACTCCCCGAGACTAGAGGCGAGCTCTGGCAATAGTTGTCGGGACTCCTCTTCCTTCCCTTGACGACCTCCCCGACGTGCTCCCCCTGCCCGTGGCTGGTGCTGCCCAGCATAGACCCTCCTGTCCATATACCCTAGGATGAAGTGGCGCATTATTACCTAACGGTGGATGCGCCCTTGATATAAATAAACAAAGAAAATCAAATCAAACACATTTAATTATTTATATGAATAAATAATTATTCTTTGGCCATTACTTTCACCCTATCATATTCATTTATTTTATAAACTATAAAAACAGTATTGGCCTTAACCATAAAACACACCATACACTCAATCTACTAATTAACAATATCACAGGCGCTATGACCTTACGGTTAACGCGTCCTTATTCCAAATAAACTAGGAAGCTTCGCAAACGCTTTTTCAGGCGCGTTGTTGGATGAGCGTAATTGTTTAAGGAATTGTTTCACTGAAAATGTATGAAAAACCAGCAATTTTGTATTAATATTGTTTTAATTGTTTTTTAAGTTTACTTTTTTATTTTTATTGACTACATAATTAGTCAATTTTAAAGAAACCTTGATTAACAGGTTATAAGAGCCCAGTGAATTCATTTAAAATATAAACTGGACCTTTAGGCTATCTTATACTCAAATTTACCAAAAAACAACATAAAAAACTTTAAATGCTATTATCCCAAAACTTTTATTCTATCACATTTGCTAACATTTTTTCCTACTTCTTCTACAGTTTTTTTTCTGGTGAATTCTGACAAATTCACCAGACACTTTTTGATGAGATTTATAGTTTTTTAATTAAAATATGGGAAAAATAGATTTGTTACAAAAAACATACATTTTCCAACGATAAATAGGAAAAAAATCATATTTATCAAACAAAACAAATATTATAAAATCCGTCTCATAAATGTTTAGATGTATTGTTTTTTTAATCTAAAACACCTTTCACTTTAACAAAAAAATGAAAATTGTAAAAGCCTTAGCATTATCGCAGCATCATAGCAAAATCGTAAAATTGCAATTATTAAAATAAATAATTGTTTGATTGCACTTAAATTTCACACGAATATATTAATTCATAAAATAAATGTTCTGTGACAAAATCATTAAAATCGGATAAAACATGTAGGTCAAAGAATGTTTTAAAAATTCAAAAATCGTAAAATTGCGATTTTCATAAGAAATAATTTTTTTATTGCGCTCAAATTTCACACGAATATATTAATTCATATAAATAGGTTCTGTGAAAAAAATTTTACAATCGTATAAAGTATGTAGGTGTAAAAAGTCGAAGAAATATTTCAAAAATCGAAAAAAATCGTAAAAATGCAATTTTAATGGGAAATAATTTTTTGATTGCGCTCAAAAACGTGGCAGTTCTAAATTCAAAGATTTCTAAGGTCTCCATAAAATGTCATCGCAATCTGAGTATCGGTTTAGCCGGAATCGTGTTAACAAACAGACAAAAATACAAACAGAAAATAACAAAAAAATCCAAAAAAATCGTAAAATTGCAATTTTCATGAGAAATAATTTTCCAATCGATTTTTTGAACCAAGCAGTTTTAAGTTTAGAGATTTCAAAGGTCTCCAGTAAATTTCATCGCAATTGGAGTATCGGTTCAGCCGGAATTGTGTTCACAAACACACAAAAATACAAAAAAAATAGAAAGAAAAAAAAACATTCCAGTTTTTTTTCTCCAGTGTAGTAAAATGGAATCTTCGCTTCGCTCGCTACGCTTGCTACGCTCACCCAACAAAACAAAGACGAGAAAGACCGCGACGTGAGAAACCCCCCTTCCTCCCCTTACCCGTGGCTGGTTCTGACCAGCATAGGCTCCCCCTCCCCACATCCCCTAGGCTAGAGTGGTGCATTATGACCTGACGGTTGACGCGTCCTTAATCCAAATGAACCAAAAAAAATCTAACCGTACATCATTATTTTGTTTCCCAAACTCGTGCTTCGTATTCTAACACTGGGTAGCCGACATCGATGCAACGTCACAATCTGAATGTACCAAATAATTTGATGCCTTTTGCTCCTATAATGTGACAACGTCGACAAACCTAATACTTAAAGTAAAATGTAAGTTATTTGTTATATGTACCATAATTTATTATTATTATCAACTAAAATATATTATTTTTATAATAATAAAATAAAAACCTCACTCCTTTTTCACATTCTATTAATTTATACGTTATAACACATTATAATAATGACACAAGCGGCCAATATGACCAACTCGGTTAAGTGCCCTAGTTTTACACGTCGTACATTGGGTACGACAAAACTAAATAAGATCCACTTTTGCCCCAAGTTGTTTCATATCCTAGGTGTATGCTATTCTATTCCATTCTGTATGAGTCATATAACTCCCCGAAACCTATGGGCCAATGATTCCTTGCGCACATAATGTGTTAAATCTTAATCACTATAGGAAGCTTCGCAAACGCTTTTTCAGGCGCGTTGTTGGATGAGCGTAATTGGTGCATTGAGCTGCCATGTGTTATGCGGATTTTCTGTTGTTCTGTGAAAAAATCATTACTAAGTTGAAGATTTAAAAAAAAAATTAATTAAATAGAAACAACTTTTATTTTTAATTTTTTTAATTATTCGTAATTTAAAAAAGAAAAAATCGTAAAATTTCGATTTTCATTTGAAATAATTATTCGATTGTGCTCAAATTTCACAAGAATATATAAATTCATAAAATTAAGGTTCTGTAAAAAAATCATTAAAATCGGATAAAGCATGTAGGTGTTATTAGTCGATTTTTTTTAATATCGAAATAATCGTAAAATTGCGATTTTCATGAAAAATAATTTTTCGATTGCGTTTAAAAACGTGGAAGATCAAAGTTCAGAAATTTCGAAGGTCTCCAGCAAATTTTATCGTAATTGGAGTATCGGTTTAGCCGGAATCGTGTTAACAAACAGCCAAAAATACAAAAAGAAAAAAAAACATTCCGGATTTTTTTCTCCAGTGAAGTGAAATGGAATCTTTGCTTCGCTCGCTGCGCTCGCTACGCTCATCCAATAAGAAGTTTTTCTATAATCGGCTATGATAACGGCGACAAACTTTCTGAATGTCTCATTTCAAGTAATTTAATTAACCCAATTAAATTCACTCCAAACAGATTTCATTGCAACAGTTTACGCGCCCTTAATCTTAAACTTCACTTTCCGCCAATCCCTCCAAGGCTAGAGTGGTGCTTTGTAACCAAACGGTTGGCGCGCCCTTAATCCAAACAATCCAAACGAAAAAAAACATACATATCAAACAGGCAACAAATTCATTTAATTCACTTACAATATCACATGCGGCGCAGTATGACCTAACTCATCGGTTGAAGCGCCCTAGTTTCTTACGTCATCGTGTCCTACTAAGAACTTGCGAAACTCTTCTTATCTTACCCCCCGGCGACGATGACGATGACACAACGAACGATGACAAAGACGATGACGACCGCGACGTGAGAAACCCCCCTTTCCTCCTCTTACCCGTGGCTGGTTCTGACCAGCATGGGCCCCTCCCCCCCCCCCCCTCCCTTAGGCTAGAGTGGTGCATTATGACCTAACGGTTGACGCGTCCTTTTTCCAAAAAAAAAATAAATAAATCTTATCTTGGCCCAGAGCATGGCTTTGCTAATCGCATTAGGAGAGGAATGAGATAAAGTTTATCTCGCAAACATCAGTTAGTAAAGGGGAGTACATTGCTCCTCAAAACTAGAGGCGAGCTCCGGCAGTCTTCGTCAGACTTCTCTCTCTTCCCTTGACGACCTGCCCGACGACCACGACATTGACAACACGAATGATTGCAAAGACGATGGCGACCACGGCGTGAGAACCCTCCCTTTCCCCACCCTACCCGTGGCTGTTTCTGACAATCATTAGTCTCTCCTCTCCACATCCTCTAGGATAAAGTGGCGCATTATGACCTAACGGTTGACACGCCCTCAATCCAAGTAAACAAAAAATCTCATCAAACACATTTCAGTTTTTATGCAAATAAATTATAACACACATAACAAAAACTTGTAGAAATACAGCCAAACCTTACACACTCAAAAGGAATGAGATCTAAAAAAAGGGCCAAGCTCATCTACCCTTCCACATAAACGTACAGTGTCCCATAACAGCATCCTCGAAAAGCTTTTCAAAATAGAATTTGCGATTATTAATTTAACGTAATAGTTTATCAAAGTTCTTTTTTTGTAATTAATTTAAACGTAAACATGCAAATTCTATTTTGCCAAGCTTTTCGAGGATGCTGTTATGGGACACTGTACGTTTATGTGGAAGGGTAGATGAGCTTGGCCCTTTTTTTAGATCTCATTCCTTTTGAGTGTGTAAGGTTTGGCTGTATTTCTACAAGTTTTTGTTATGTGTGTGATCTCATTACTTTTTCAAGTTCCATTACAAAATTATTTGCTAAAATATAATATTTTTATCAAAGTTGATTTAAATTCTATGGTATTAGCAGTAACAATATAGGATGTAAAATATCTAGACCCGGATTCATGTACATCCTGGGTATAGGTGGTATAACCATGGTATAACGACGGTATAAGGACTGGACCCCAATTCTTGAGTTCGTGGGAGATGAGTTGAAAACGCAATTTGAAAACGAAGTCGTTTTCGTTTTCGAAGGAATTGGTATTCTTGAACGGTATCGTGGAAAACCTCATGGGTTGTGAGTTGAAAGCATTGATATTAAACCCCTATAGTAGGCTAGATTAGCAGTCTCCTATACCTCCGTACAGGCGCGAGCGTGGCAAATTGAAGACTCAACCGGCCCATTTCAAGATGACGATTTGGTGTTTTAATTTATGCTTTTTTAATGCAATAAAGTATTTTACTGGATTGTTTGATATGGTTTTAGCTTGTGCAGCATGGTATTAAACAAAAGAAACAATACGAAGTGATTGCATAAGGGAATTTAGTAATCATTTGGTGTTAAAGGCTAGTATGCTTACCTGTCAACCTGGCGGCAATCTTGAGAAATATTTGGCCACAAATATCTCCCATTTGATTAACATGTAAACTGTCATTTTAAGATGGCTTCTAATTGTACCGGAAGTGGACCACCGACTGCTGGTCTAGCCAATTATATAGGATGTCTATGGTTGAAAGAGTATCACGAAATCCAAACACTTTAAAAAGATTTGCGTAGGCCTATAGCAAAGAGCTCGAAAAAGTTCTATATTTATTCTAGATGGCAGTGCCTTCATAAACGCGGGCCAATCGAAAGACAAGTTGTATGAAATGATTTGATTGTTGCAATTATGTAAACAAACAGTTGAGCAAGTTCATATCAAAACAATGTTGTGCTGGCATAGGGTTGGCTAGGCTTGTCAAACATGTAATGTAAGTATGAATTTTACTAGTCCTATAGCCAAATGGAACTTTAGACCTACACTGTTGTATTATAAATAATTTTCTACATCTGGGCCTAGGCCAGGGACGGTTTCTGATTTGTTTTATGAGAGTATAATGACACCTTTGCTCGTTCCACACAAAGAAGAAAATTTTTAAATGTCCGCCATTTGTTTACGTATCGCACTTTCCCGCCTAACTCTGCTTATACCGTCAACAAGTGTCAAGTAACTATGGTTACTTGTTGATTATATGCCAAGTGTTTAAGGCTTATTTTAAAACCTTTATTTGGAAGCCTTCCAACAAACTTTTTCAACTTTTTTTTTCAAAAGAGACTATCATTCTATAACCTTAATGTCCATGTAAAATATGAACATTGTAGTCCCACCCGTCTGGTCAGAATCGCGGGCCGACGTATTAGATGTTAGCAGTAGCTAGCAGTAGCTAACATCCTTAAAGTGATTTTGAGCATGTTTGAAGACATTTTTTCACCAAGAAGGAATGGTCGTACCCCAATAAAATTTGGCATGTGTTGTCAGGTACCTAAATCCCCTCGATTGTGATAGTTTTCAAGTTCACATCACGTTACATGACGGCTGGGTAACACCTCGAAATCACCCCAACTCTGCTTGGTGTATAAGGTGCTTGAGTGTGTAGCGCACCGCGGCTTGGCTGCGGCGCCCTAACGGGCACCTAGATTTCATTTGTAATTTCTATTCCATCCACCTACGTCTCGACTCACACGTAGAGAAGAGGTGGTATTGTCTAGACTTCGTATAGGCCTCACACACCTAACTCACAGATATCTCTTAACCAGTGAAAAGGTTATTCCCATATGTTACACATGTGATGTACCTTTAATCAAAATTCATCTGACTCGCTGATATCTCCTAACAAGAAAAAATGTTGTTCGCAGAAGTGACACATGTGATGTACCATTATAAACCCTACCGTACTTCATCATTGTTAACATAATGTACCAAGTATGATGCCTTGCGCACAGAATTGTTCGTCTATCGTATGACAACGTCGACAAACTTTCTACATTTTCTCATTCAAAGTAATTTGTACATTCAAATTAAGCCCCGTCTGGGCCCGAGGTAGAATCGGCCCAGAGCTTGGAACTGCCAATCGTACAAGGCGGCTCAAGAGGAAAATTCCACCACGGTATCGCCCAAAACTAGAGGCGAGCTCTGCCACTTATCGTCGGGAACCTCTACCCAGTTCCCTTGACGACCTCCGAAAGGCGACGACCATGACAACACGAGCGATGACAAAGACAATGACGACCGCGAGGTGAGAACCCCTCCCCCCCACCTTTCCTCCTCCCACCCATGGCTTGTTCTGACCAGCAGGGGACCCTCCTTCCCACATCCACGAGGTTAGAGTTACGCGGTTGATGCACCCCTAACCCAAATAAATTCTTTACAAAAATTTAATTCAATTTATGAATTTTTCTTTTATCACTATCACCTGTATCATTAAAAAAACAATATATCAAACAAACAAAATTAAAATTAAAAAATAAACTATTCACATCACAGGCTGCGAAAAACGACCAACGCGGTTGAAGCGCCCTGATGTCTCACGACGTCTGAGTTTATATTAATATCGGAGTCTTCAGTCTGTCAAGACGATGAAGACGACGACGTGAGATCCCCTCACCCACCCACCCCTCATTCCAAGCTGGTTCTTACCAGCATAGGATTTTCCTCCCTACAGATGCGTATTATGACTTAACGGTTGACGCGCCCTTTTATACAAACACTTAGAGCAGTATATTACAGTTCAAGGTGTCTGCATGGAGTCTCGGGTCGCCCGTGGCTGGATCTCTCCTGCAAATAATTAATAAGTTGTAGTTACATAAGCAAGTTTTAGATAGTAATATTATAACCACAATCTATAGTGGGACAACAATTTGATAAAATTTTAAATTATTAACAAACAATATTAAGTCAATGATTTAAACATTTACTCGACCTGTATTTATTATTTAACTAGAGGCGAGCTCTGGCGGTCGTCGTCGGGGACTTCTCCGATGAGGTTGACTATGTATTTCAACACAAACGATGACAATGACAACCACGACGTGAGAACTTCCCCCTTCCCCTAACAGTAGCTGGTACTGACCAGTATGTGATATCCGTCCCACATGCCTAGGTTTAGAGTGGCGCATTATGTTGCATTGGTTGACGAGCCCTTAATCCAAATAACATTTTCAAAAAATCATAGTTTACAACCTACGGGCATTCGGTTCTTGTTTCCGTTGTCCTTACTCCTTGCTGGTCAAAATTCAGAAGTTATGCTCCATCTTTAAATTTCTAGTCCACTTTAGTTGGATGAGCGAAGCGAAGACTTCAATTTCACTGACCCCCCAAAAAATTTAGCTCGAGTGTTTTTTTTTTTTTCTTTTTTTTCTTTGTAGTTCTGTCTGTTTGTTCGCTCTCTACCAGGCAAACGGCATATGCGATCTTAATGAAAATTTGAGGGGACCTTTGAAATCTCGGAACTTCGAGTTGCTACGTTTTAGGGTACAATCGAAGAAATATTTCTCATGAATATCGTACTTTTACGATTTTTTCGATTTTTAGTGCGATATTTTCGTGACATTTGAGCCGATTCTGACCAAACGGGTGGGGCTACAACGTTCATATTTCACATGCACACTAAATTTATGGTTTGTATTGACGTTTGAAACAAAAGTTGAAAAAGTTTGCCAAATCTATAAAAATAAAGGTTTTAATTTGAGTTTTTGAGGTGTTAAATTTTAAAAAACTTTTATTTCTATAGATTCTGGCTAACTTTTTCAATTTTTTCTTTCAAAAGTCAATACATCACCCTTTACCTTAAGTCCATGTGAAATATGAACGTTGTTGCCCCACCTTTTTGATCAGAATCCGCCAAATAGCACGAAAATATAGATTTTAGATCTTTCTCACAGCCTTGTATGAAAACTTCACAGGAGATTTATACCTTACTAACAGCCTTGTTACAAACGATCAAGATCCAACAGACCTTATGATTGCTTTGTAGGGGCCGTGTTTATAATATGTTTTTATTTTTAAAAATTAATGTTAACATTTTAAAATTTAAAAAGCTCATCCATCAACGCGACTAAAAAAGCGTTTGAGAAGCTTCCTAGTCTACTAAGAAAACAAAAAATCAAGATTTTCGCCATTTTACCTCGTCAAGATTTTGATTTGTTTCATAATCTGAAGGGTAAGCGACCTAGCTCTCTACTGTCATGAGACGCTGAGCCAGCCCCCGTCTGGGCCCCGGGTAGAACCTGGCCCAGAGCATGGTTTCTGCTGATAGTGAACTGCGTTTATAGAGATAAAGTCTACCCTCGCAAACATCAGCTAGCAACTAGAGTTGAGCTCTGGCAGTCGTCGTCGGGGACCTTGCCCTTTCCCTTGACGATCTCTCCGACGAAGACGACTATGATTGCAACAACGATGACAATGACGATGACGACCGCGACACGTGAGAACCACCCCCTTTTCTGCCATTAGCCGTAACTGGTTCTTACCAGCATTGGACCCTTCTCCCCATATCCCCTAGGCTACAGTGTCACATTGTAACCAAACGGTTAAAGCGCCCCTTTAATCCCAAAAAAAAAACTTAAAACTAAAAGCTTTCTGGTTATCACTCACTGAGAATCACACTTTACCAACCCCAGCTTGACTTTAACAAAGCATGTTTCGTTATGGCTTAGGCCTATCCTCAGTCTGGGCCCGGGGTAGAATTGGCCATGAGCATGACATTGCTTATCGAAAAAGTACATCTCGCAAACATCAGCTAGTATATAGAGGTGTTCTATTACTACTCCGCAAAAGATACGACCTCTGGGAGGAAAATTATTGGTACTTTCTGGTATTATTTCTTCTCAGTTTAAACTTTGAAAAAATATATTTGCTTTTTTTTTGTTATTTTTTTATACTTTATTCTTAGTATATCATTTCACAAAAATAGAGGCGAGCTCTGGCGGTCGTCGTCGGGGACTTGACTCGATTCCCTTGACGACTTCGCCAACGATGACGACGACCATGACAACAGGAACGATAACAAAGACGATGACGATCGCGGAGTGGGGAAAACCCCCATTTTCCCCCTACCCGTGGTGTTTATGACCATCAAATGGGAGCTCCTCCCCCCATCACCCTGTGAAGAGTGGTGCATTATGACCTAATGGTTGACGCGTCCATTAAACTTAATGGATCCGAAATCGTTCGGAGTGTAAAACAGATTCATGATTTCTCTTTATTTTACTCTAAAATATGTTATTCATGATTTATCACAGTTTATCTCATTTAATTAGATAATTTCAACGCCGATATTCAAAATGTCAAAAATGCAGTCAGACAGAAATATTGAAAATACTAATAACAAATTTATGTTAAATTGTTCAAGGCAGCGCACAATGACCTAACCGGTTGACGCGCCCTAAATCCTGATCATGTCGTTGCAAATCTCTTCAGCTTTTTCAGAAATCTTTCTCGTCATAATAAACGTAACAATACGGTACCCGTCAGGGCCCGGGTAGAATTAGCGCACAGCATGACTCAGTAATTCGTAGAAGGCAAGGAAAGAGATTAAATCCATCTCGAAAACATCAGCTAATACGTGTTATACGCCCCGAAGTAGAGGCGAGCTCTGTCTGACGCCTTCGAAGACCTAGCCCCCTTTCCTTGACGACCTCCCAGACGACGAAGACGGCTAAGACAACACAAACGATGACAAAGACGACGGTGACAGCGATGTCAAAACACCCTAAACGTGGCTCCTACGTGGCTTGTTCTGTCAAACATGGGTTTTTAATCTCCACAAACCCTAGGATATAGTGGCGCATTATGACCTAACGGTCGACACGCCCTTCATAAAAAACATCCAATCTAAGTCTCCGTATTCTTGTGTCCACGGCGTCCACGGCTTCAGTTGATGTAGTCGCCAACCAAGTTCCGCGCTCAGACAACCAGACGTGAAAGGTTCGTTGATTTGTCCTGTTTCAAATTGTTTTAAAACTTTTCTGAACACAGAAGTAGATTTCAATCTGGCTCCCGTTCCAGATGTCAAGAGTGGATAAAAGCAATGATTGTTGGATTTGCGACAAGAATCTTGGGATGTGTTGCAAAATAACAAATCCCACACTAACTAATAAAATTCTTCCTCCTATACTTCTCGACTCCCCGTAGAGAAGAAGTGGTAGTTTCGAGAATTCGAAAAGGCCACACACGTCTAGCTCACGGATATCTCTTAACTAGAGAAAAAGTTTTTTCCCATATTATGTGACACTGTGATGTACCTCAAATCGTACATCATATGCTAGCCGAATGTACCAAATATGATGCCTTGCGCACTCCATTCGATCTCTTCCAATCATTTAAAGAACTTCTATCATATGATAACGGCCACAAACTTACTCATTTTCTCATCCAATGTAATCCACTTAACAAAATTTATTCGCGTCATACACATTTATTTTATTTATTTATTTGCATTTAAATAAATAAATTTAATTTGTTTATACTATAATCATTTTCTTTTCATATATATACACTTGGAAATTCATTCATTCAAAGTTATTTATGCAAAAAAATATTATTTACATCCTACACATTTATTTTTCTTTATTTACATGCAAAAAAATAACTTTTGTTTTGATATTAATATCAACATCATCATCATCATCATTTTCTCCTCTATAAATATAATATACACTTCGAAAACTATCTAATCAAAACCTTAAACACACCATTAACTCAACTCACCAACTTTCAATATCACAGGCGGCACTATATGACCTAACCGGTTGAAGCGCCCTAGTTTCTCACGTCGTTCTGTTATTCACCTTGACTTCTGGGCCTCCGAGGTGTCGTCCTGATCTCCTATGTTCAGGGCCTGGAGTTCGGGGCTCAATCCTTGAGTCTTGGCTAATACAGTTGCTGTGGAGCCAGGGCTCAAAGAAATATTTTAATGGCACATGAAATTGGAGAAAATTTAACATGTCCTAGAGAAAGAAAGCTTTCATGACTAATATAATTTTAAACAGTTGTCGATGAAAACATTTTGTCTATCCACTCAGTAACAGAAATGATTTTTAGTGGGGGACAATGATTTTAAAAACCTGTAGGCACCGACACCGACCAATTATGACCTAACGGCTATTGCGTAGTTAATCCAAATAAACAAAAAATCTGTTGAAATTGGCGCTCTCACGGATACGATAAGAGACGGCGACGCACTCTGCCGGCCGACCTGAACACTAGGATAGGCGCTTCACGCATTTTCCCTTGTTACCCGCTAGAGGGCAGGCAGCGCTTCTTTTGCTCGCCTAGAAACAGTTCCATTCTCTCTCTTCTCAACGTTTGTAAAACGTAACGTAATTGTATCACAACTTGTCTTGCTAATAATTAAATCTAACGAGTATTCTTGAACAAGTCTTGAATTCCTTTATGTGTGAAATAAATCACCTGCCCACAGTT